>JACEFO010000430.1:1730000-1877500 GCA_015342445.1 Digitaria exilis
GAGTTATTTGGGTCTTGATGTTTTTTCTCGTCGTGTGTTGGAGATCCTACCCATAGCCAATGCTACTGCGCGCGCTGCTCTGCCACTTTGAAGGCCCTCACGCACGGCTAGCTCACACGGATGCAACGACGAGGGTCACCGTTGTATTGCCCAACTCAGGGCCTGTTTGGTCTCCAGCCAGATACTGCCACGCGCGCACACCACAGTTGGGCTTGCCACAGTCAGTGGCGGAGAAAACAGCGCCACTATCTGCTGAAAAAGTTCAGCCTGTTCGGCTGGCTGCGCTGCAGCTGGTGGCCGCAGCCAGCCGAACAGGGCGGTTGTTGACTATTCTGTGGCGGACTGTGTTGTGGCATGAGGCACTGTGTCGTGGCGAGATGTGGCGCTGAACCAAGCAGCCAAGCTAGTGAATGTGGCATCCTGGCACACGCAGTACGGTTGAGGATGGTAAGCCGATGCCCGTGAAGGTAGCAGCGCCTAAAGTACATGGGCATCGATGGACGAAGCGGGATGCGTGGATCTACAGGAGACCACCACAACGTGCATGGCGTGGGAGAAGTGATCACCACCGTCAGAGACCATCCTTACCTTCGCCCAAACTCATGGAATTTAGGAGTCCAGATTTGTGAAGGCCACAAAGTAAGAGCAACGATAATAGACACGCCTGTTGCAGGCTGCAATGGAGCGTGGGATGGCATACGAATGGGGTGGACCCTAGCATTAATGCACAACAGACAATCTTAACCAATCACAGTTGCAGTAGGGAGTCGCCCGCTAGGTTCTCTCTTTCTTCCACGTTGGATTTTGCCAACTCCCCGCCCACCAATATATTTGCTCTAAGGAAGGTGGGAGGAGCCCGGCGTGCTTTGCTTTGGTGCCGCTGCCAATGTTGCACTAAGGTTGACTAGAAGAAACAACATTCCACGGTATGGAACACTAGCCATATACGCCACATCGATC
Source organism: Digitaria exilis (assembly GCA_015342445.1). Classification (NCBI taxonomy): domain Eukaryota; kingdom Viridiplantae; phylum Streptophyta; class Magnoliopsida; order Poales; family Poaceae; genus Digitaria; species Digitaria exilis. The sequence continues at coordinate 1,730,961 of JACEFO010000430.1, forward strand.
AGTGTTATAGTTTTAACATTATCATAATCACTGAAGACTAGTTGTTTTTATCCCAATTAAGTTTTAGGAAAATGTAAAACCATATGTGCATACGGCGACATGACTTATCTCACCTGTTGATTTTACTCCACATCCACGGTTGCATCTACCTTGATATACTTCTCACTTACCTGTGTTCGATCTCGCTGTAATTAAAAAAACATTTATCTCACTGTTGATTTAAAAAATGATAGCCTTTAGAGCCCATATGGTCACATGCACGTGCGAAAAAAAACAACTCTTGAACGTGTAGAAGTAGAAACAACGTGTCGTCCTGACGGTTAAGTACGAGTATATTTTGTCACATACGGTTGAGACCTCGCTCATAATTAGGGCTTGTTTGGCACAACTTTGTATTATGTAAAGAATAGCTTTGCACTGGATTCTGATTTAAAATAGCTTCGCTGGCTTATTCCAGATTATCTAGCTTATCTTGTAGAACCGTCTGGCAAAACAGTTTATCCATCAGCTTCTTAGGAGGATAAGCTATAAAAAGCTACCATTTTTAGCTTTTGCAAAACAGCTTCTCCTAGTGCAAAATGAAAACAGATTATGGTCATAAGCTATTTCTTTTTCGAGGTGTTTAGCAAAACGTTTAGCTTATGAGCTATAATTTATAAGTAGAAAATGTTTCATAAGTTGTGTCAAACAGGCCTTACATTGGCACAGTGCTCCAGATTCTCCCATCCAGAAGATTCCTTTCTTGCGTGAAATGGTACATAGATCTTGAGCCTGGATGTTTATTCAAATATTATATACGTATATACCCTTTATCTCTCCTGATATTAGGCTGGTCGACCCTTCGTCACACCCATCCTGGCATGCGTGATCGCAAGTTCGCAACTCGCTGGACGCTGCGCGACTTTGCCGCCGAAGCTCAAAGTGCCTCGGCGTGGTGACGACCGTGTGGAAACTATGGGGAGCCGCTGGGGCCGGAGCAACCTTCAGGTGGGCAGCGTGGCGGGCAGAGGAAGCAGATCGGCTTCGGGAAATGGAACGGAGCTGCAAAAAAAAAAACATCAGCTATCTCATTATATAAGCCTCCCAGCAATTAAGTAATTCGTCAAGTTACACTAAAAAATGGAACACGACCACGACCGCCGTAAAAACCTAGCCAAGAAGCAGATATATGTACTCACGAGGAGCCGGGGTGTCCGGCGTCGACAGCAGCGAGCGTGACGGCACCCCGGTCGCCGGAACGCTCCGGCAGAGGCAGCCGCCCGTGGTCGCAAGCAAGAGCGCCACGGCGAGCGCCAGGACGAAGGAGCGCCGCGGCAGCACGGCCATCGAGCACGCAACGCAATAAACACCAATAAAATCTCTGGCTTATGATCGATCAGCTTTGCAACGGCAAGTTGCTTATGGTTCCGCTTTGGTCGTGCCGACGCGTCGTGGTATTTATATGACACCATGCGTGGTCTCCCATTCAACCGTGGGCACACTAATGGCGCCGATTCGTCGTGTGTACGTGCCGCTGGAAGTTGTCATCTTTGGTGGCTTGAACAGTTGCCCTGACGCCAATTTTCAATGTGTACCGCCATGTTCGCAGGTCAACAATGTGCACGTTTCGGAGAAGAAATGTAGCACTTTGATGATAACCGTCACCGGATAAACCAATACTGGTTATTGTCCGTGCACCTTATTCCTGAATGATGCATCTGTATTTTGGCGTCAACTTTTTCTAGAGAAAATTCCTGGTATGACACTAGAAGATAACTCAATTGCTGACTTTTAAAGATATTTCATCGACATTAAGTTTTTACAATCTTTCCTTACTTGAAATCTCCATCACCTTTATTGGTTTAGTGGGGGAGGAGGGGATCACCTTCAATTCAGCTTCAAAATTTAAGAAACTTTTCAAGTTATAGACCAGGTGAAGAACCCCATTATGCTTTAAAACACACACATATACCTATACTATTTTAAAATTAAAAAACACCGAATTAGACCACTTAAAACCTATTTGAATTTTCATAGTCTTTACCATCACAAATTACAAAGAGAACTATATGAAGTTCTTCTTAAGTTCCAAATCTTCCTACAGATATATGTAACTTATACTAAAAATAATTGATAACTTATTGCATTCTACATGAGGAATATTATCTATTTTATCATAATTTTTAAATATTTGGGTTCGATAAAATTCAGATAAATTTCAGAAGTACCTAATTTGGTGAACTTTCTAAAACTATAAATGTAAATGTCTGCTTTTATGGAACAAAATGGGTTCATATTTATTTTTTATCACGAAAAAGGTTCCATAAATTTTTTTAGGTGAATTCAATGTCCTTTCACTCAAGTCAACTTAGCTAATACAAGTGAGGAAAATGTCAAATAATTAACCAAACCGATGTCACATTAGAGAGCAAAGAATCTTCAGGCCACAAATAAAGAATTTCCTCTTTCTTCTGAGATGTGGTTAAATTCGGCACAATTGAAATGAATTTCTGTATGTAAGAAAAAAATGTTTCCTTTCTTATAACGCGGCAGAGGTAGCCTCTTTGTTGGTCTTTCCTCGTGAGAGTATGTTTTTTAAAAAGAAAATGTTTGGTGTATGCAACTTGAGAGTGCCATATCTTGTTCACTCGTTCTTAGGTACCCATCTAAACTCTTGGAGTATGTATCAAATCAACTTTGGGTGCCGACAAATTTCAAGAAGCAGGCATGGCATGCATGTACAAGAAAATCAAAGGCATCTCATTTGCATGTGTCGTAAGGAATTGAGTAGACCTGTGAGCACGTCCCCCCCCCCCCCCCCCCGCCCGCAAATCTGAGTCAACTGATTGTGAGGAAATATTGGTAGCAAAAGGTACGAGCAACGACCTACCGGAGACTATGAACAGGTCGGTCTTCCGTCTTGCGTGGACAAAACTGTGCCTTGCATTAATCCTCTAAAGTACAGATATAAGTGGCACTTATGTGTTTTTTCTGTTTCATATTCTTAGGTATCAACTACAAATCTTTTGTGTATCTATGACAGATTTATGAAAAAAAAACAAATTTCAGAAATATGCTAGTTGTAGTTTCTGTAGGCATATTTTGTGGTGTGATGGACTGATGGCATCGTAAATCCTCACCTCCCAACTGAATCATCTTTTGTAGTTGGTTCAGTTGATTAGGTCCGTTACTAGAACATGTTTGTCAAGGTTCGGTCATGGTTTTCATATTTTTAAAAAAATCTTTAGAATTTATCAAAATTCGCAAAAATAAATATGTTTCTTCTTTCTTCTCAATGCTAATAATAATTTTAAAGAATGTTGGTTAAGGTTATTGTGACATCCCAGCCCAATGGGCTCAGTGGGCCGGAGCTACTGTATAGGCGGGCTACTGTAGCGCTGAAAGGAAGCTGGGCTTTGCTTTCGGGTTATCGTAGACGTCGGTTACTGTAGCATCGCGGGCACTGTAGCGACGAAAAAAAAATCAGGATCGATGGTCCCATATCGGTAGTTGGAGAGCGAGCAGACCAGCTTAAATAGCTGGCCGTAGGAAGCTGTTAACTCCGGTTCGAACCTTTTGCGCGAAGCGAGGACGAAAGCGCAAGAGAGTTAATTAGCAGGTGTGGTCCATTCAACGTGTAGAGTGGATCTTAGCCGTTTCCTAGGCCAGTTCTGTTACAGTTATTAAATCAATACCCAAGTGATATTCACAACTTTTATTATCTTGGTCAACCGTTTGGTTGCTAAACAGAGACAAGATTAAAAAAAATACTGCTTCTTTCAAGGAAGAATCGATGTAACACCTCTGCTTTGCTTGTGAGTTGTGACAGTTTTTTTTTAGGAACTAGTTGTGACAAGTTCAATCTCCCCTCTATGAACAGTTATGTGTTTTTTAAACGTTCTCCCCAGTAATAGGCATAAATTCATATTTTACAAAATTATTTTTTTCATTTACCGATAAGAACTCTGAAATTATGAAATTTCAACAATATCTCGCCAAAATTTTGAATGCACAAAGGTTCTTCCCTGTAATGAAGTGAAAAGATACTTCATTGTTATCAACCATAGTATTAGGTGCGAGGGTAAGTAAGATTTTGTGAGTTTAAGACAAGTGCATGAAAAAATATGTGTAACTTTGCGGCAAAAGCCATGTGTGACTATTATATATATTTATGGGATGCTAGTTATAATCCGACAATGATCGTCGCCTGTTCTGAAGCAGAGTGTTACCTTGTTGGCTCTAACGTGCGTTCCCTAATAAATTCAGAAAAGTATGTAGTCAGCCTTTAGATCTTTTGAAAACCTGACAACAATTTTTGGAAGCCCAGTAATCATATAGGGTGAAAGCTCAATTGTAACTTCTTAAACTATGCGTCGATCGATTTCGTCATAGTATGGTACATAATCCTCAGTTATATTTTAAGTTGTGGATAACATTGAAATTCAAATACATTGATGGTGCAGTAACGCTTTATCCCTTTTTCTTTGACAAGTATGAGAGATCAGCTGCCTACTAGTCTTTCTCGTCACGTCCATCCATATATTCAGAAGGTACGTAGCTGTAGTAGATGACACGAGTGGAATCTGACAGGACGATGAGTGACGATGAAGATAGTAGTGAAATTAAGGCGCGCCATGGCCGGAGCAGCCCTCAGGTGTGCAGTACGGCGGCGGGCGCCGCGGCGGACACCGACGACCAATACACCACGGCGGAGGGAAAGGGTAGCGTCGCGGCGGAGGAGCTGCACGCAAAAAGGGAAGCAAGCCATGATGGTTAGGCTTAGGCGGTCGACATGCAATGAAACACACGCACGAGCATCAGACGGAGAGGCATGTCAATATAAGAAGATGACACTCACGCGGAGGGTTGCCCACCGGCGCTGGTGGCGATGGGATTGGTGATGATGGCGTCGGTGTTGTTGGTGGCGACGGCGTTGGTGTTGGCGGCGGAGGCTGCAGCGTCGGCGGTGGCGGTGGCGGCGCGTGGACGGCGGGCACGCAGCGCGGGCAGATCGGCGGTGGACGACGACACCACGGATGGAAACATGGCCGCGGAGTAGCTGCACAACGAAGCGAGCAGCCGTACGTGTTGATTAGCCCCGATCGATCCAGCTGACATCACAACGGACAGCTAGACTGACACGCGCGCGCCAGCTGTTACACGTAGGACAGCAAGAAGGTACAGTAATATAAGGCTCACGACGAGGGATGATGCCCCCCGGCGGAGGCGTCAGTGTCGACGGTGGCGAAGGCGGCGGTGGCGTCTGTGTTGGTGACGGCGGCGTCGCGGGTGGCGGCGGCACGTGGCCACAAGGCGGAAAAATGGAGGGTCTGCTGCCGAGGCAGCCGGTCGTCGCGGCCGCCAGCAAGACTGCCACGGCGAGCTGCACCAGCGCTAGGAAGCCTGCAGGGCGCTGCGGCAGCGCGGCCATCGCGCAACTCTTTGTAGTTTAATTGTAGTAAGATTCTTCAGCTCCGATCCGTTCGCGCACACAATGTAGTATACTACTATTTATAGCATAGGGACACACCATTCTTTCTTGCAGCCAATGTCTGGACTTTGCCACCAATCAGCCTTTGGTAGTGGGCTATAGTGGGCTCTAGTGGCTTGACTGACGCAAAAGCTTTTTCCAGGTCCGCCACATTCGCCCGTCGATCAACGGAGGTCAAGGAGAAATGGGACGACGATTAACACACTGTTCCACTGCAAGTATATGGCCATCTTATGCTTATCATCTTCAAGCAAAAGAAAAATGCATGACTTCGGTTTTATAGGAGCTAGGTAGCTGTTATATACGTCACGCTCCTACTTATCTACCGCATGCTCATATGTCGGGCGCGCGTGGGTGGGAATGTGGGATCAGGAATCACATTACCTCGCAGGCAGGGCATCTCGCAATCTCATCAATCATCATAATCATTCTATTTTTTTTCAAATACTGCTCAACGTCGTCCATGAACACCGACGATTGACTCAGTCTTAACACGGAATGAACCATTCGTTCTAGAATAGCCGATTAGATCGAGGCTCAACGTCCATGAACGCCACCTAGATTCTGTTGTTCCTGAAATTGGATAAATTCTTCCTCTCTACTGCATCATCAGTCCGACCCACGGCCATTAATAAGTGACGAATAGTAGTGCTACATATAGGAGTCGATAATACACAGGCGATTTTAGCCTAAGAATTTGGCAAAGTGGCCAAGAGTCCATACATGCTGCAAAGTGGCCAAGAGTCCATACATGCGTGCGTGTCGTTCTCTCTACGCAAACATTTCGTGTTTTCATGTACCACAGTTTGAACTCACTACCAGGTCATCGAACCGGTAATAAAAGTTTTTTATCTATCTGAACTCACGGAAGTGGGCGGTATGTAAGATTCAAATGCACGACATCTTGGCTCGTGTGTAGCTTTCTTACCATCTCACTTGCACACCTAGTTTGGCTTAGCTTATAGATGTGTTTTGCATCTAAATTCACCCATGGAGACCACTTAAATATCAATTTTTTTGAGCCACCACTTGAATATCAATTGGTAATAACATGGTAAAAGGTAACTTTAGTGCCGTTTTGGTATTACCATCATATACTAAAATTATCTTTTCTTATGTATGTGATTAAATTCTCATGTTCACTTATACAACACATGTTCAGATTTTATTCAAGTCAAGGACTACTTTTACGCTCTGTTTCTACACGGAACGAAATAACTATATGTTATCATCTGGTACTAAAAGTCCTTAATATATATTTTCTTTAGACCTGGTACTGATAATAAATAGTATTGAATTTTTATTTATCCGGTACAAATATATAACCCAATAGCTCCGCCATCTACAACCCAATAGCAGACTATCTAATAGGCCCATGAGCATGCACATGTCACCGGTAGTAAAGCAACGCAGGAGCGGAGCAGCCGGTGAAAATTGTCCAATGAAGTACGGCCATGCAGAAGTAGAGAACAATAACACATCTTTTTTTTTAAACATGAAATGAGAACTGGCAGGAGTTCTTCCGTTCATATATTAATAGTGCAGGAAAGCAAAGTACAAGTATAAAGCCCTAAGCCAAATAAAAAAGTCCACAACACAGCTCAAGTACAAAGAAAAAACTCAGGGTGTATTTAGATTGGGGAAAGATTCTCCAAAAATACACTGTTCACCAAAAATACACTGTAGATGAATAATGTTCTATGAGTGGGAGGGATGGAATGAATATGGAAAAGTTGGATGAATAGTGTTTTTTGGAAACTTTTGGGAAACTAAACGCACCCTCAATCTCTCGACATGAGTACGAGTGACAATTCGTAACACTGCATTCAATATTTCTTTAGACCCGATATGACATTTTAAACATACTAACATTTCGAGTGTAAATGTTGAAGTGCTTCGATCAAAATTGTTTAAAAAATGTTGACTATAAAAAGATAATAAAAATACATTCGTATTGGAGCTCATCGAGTATTCGTAGGGGCGGGCCTACACCCCAGGCCACCCAGGCCTTGGCCCTAGTCGTGGCCCATAGAAATCCACGAGTACCCTTTAGTTTACAGCCCCTGAGCCCATCACAAACGCCTCAGCTTCAGCTAGGACATGGCCCACCCGTTCTCGAAGTTTTTTAATTTTTATATTTTTTATTTTAGGTTTTTTAAAAAATAAATACCCTAATGAAAAAATTGTAAAAGTATACCACCTCCCGCCATTTGAAATGGTTATAGCCGGATGAACCGGCGGAATGCTACTGTAGCATAGCATACTGCCAATTCATCCTGCGGAATGTAATCTGTTCCGGATAGTGTATTTTTAGAAAATTATAACCAATTCATATGACCTTAGATGTAGATGACCCTTATATGAAAGTTGTAGCTCTTGACGAGATGTGCAACTTTGCTGTTAAAACTTTTTTCATATAAAGTCATCTTAGTGCTCAAATAATCCACTCAATTTTCGGATCTAAGATTTGAAATCTAATATCTGAAACTTGAGTAGATTATTAGAGCACTTAGATAATTTGAAATGGAAAATTTTTGAACTACAAAATTGTTCGCCTTGTTGAGATCTACGACTTCCGTCATCTCCATCTAAGATCATATGAATTAGTTATAATTTTTTAAAAATACACTATCTGGACAGCCTACTTTTCGTCGGATGAACTGGCATAATGTTGTGCTACAGTACCATTCTGCCGGTTCATCCGGTTATAACTGTTTCAAACGGTGGGAGGAGGTATATTTGTGTAATTTTTTCATTAGGTATTTATTTTTGAAAAAATCACAAATAAAAAATATAAAAATAAAAAAAATCCGTTTTCTCCTCGAGAAGGTAGCCCATTTGTTATTGGCGACCCAGCCCATTTAATTTTCTCAGTTCCGAAGCCCAGCTCGTCTATCAGGCTAGCGCCGGCGCGCCGCGGCCTTTGCTTCTTATTTGTCAACGTGAGCCTAACAGTAAAGCCTAAACACTTGGTCAACGTGCTAGACATCATATACGGAGATACCTTAGCTTGCTGAATGTTAGGATAAGAGCAAGTATAGTAAGGTCTAGTCAGCAGGCTAAATAGATGTCCATGTCATCTAAATCCTAGGTGAAGGAGTGAGAAAGGAGGAAAGACGAGGAAACGGACGTGTCACAGCCGGCGCATTCACTTTTTTAAAACTCCTGACGCTGTTCCTGTGTCCTCATTGGTTCCTGGTCTTGCAAAATCATGGCAGAGCATTAATTAGCTGTGGGTTCCTCCCACCACCGCTGCTCACATCCGCTCTCCAGACGCCGGCCAGCAGGCGAGGCCATTAGCCCTGCTCTAAGCTAACTACAGCTTAAGCCACCTATACTACAAGACATTCTCGTTGTGGCAGCTGTTGTTGTGTCGCTGACTCTGCTTCGGGTGGTCAGACCAATTCAGACACGCATATATCGTGCCCGTACTCATCCAGCAGCGACCCCAATGCCTTGCGTGACAACAAGAGAGAACAAGGGAGACATGGATGACGTGTGGTGGGCACCCACACATGCACGCACCATGCCTTCGTGGCGAAGGCCCATGTTAACCAGCAGCACCGCGACCTCCCGTTTACGTGTCCGAACTTGCAAAAGGTGACGCTGCACGCGTAACGGCATAAAGCATATATTCTGGACTTCCTGACTGCTTCAAAGTTGAAACGCGCACGTAGAGGGGCTTATAAGGGTTTCTTCGTTCGTCATCCTCTCGATCTGGTCGTGCGGACCTTCAGGTTTGCTTTCTCCCCGAATCGAGCTCGAGCATGTACAACAATGGCAGCTCGTTAACGCGTCAAAATTAAAAGAAGTCAGTGGATTCGCATCTGATTTTAGGAAGCCAAAGAATTACGAGCATGTGCAGCAATTCTGACTTCTAGAGAAACTTGGGACAAATTCAGCAGAGTGAAGGACTTCCATGGTCCTTTTGCTGACCGATTTTCTGCCGAACTTTTTGAATTAACTGAATTTTGACTAAATATTTAAATTCCAAATGAATCTAGCAAAAAAGTAACCATCCGTAATACTGTAATGGCCAACGTTAGCAGGACCCATTTTTGCTGAGTTCGAACTCTGACCAACTGTGACCAGTGTCGTTCGTGATTGGTGTGTTTGATCGTGGGCTACTCTTGATTCTGTCTATGCATTGCTACGTAATTTATTAGACGTGATAAACTTTGACGCTAAGAATGAAGATTCCCTAAATCAACGCCTTCAGATTTGTATTAAGAAAGTACTTCCGCTAAGAATGTACTTTTGCGTCTCATAAATGTAATATTAGTGTAGAAATCGTTGACAGTCAGCTTTATAATTTCACACGAAGCAAGCAAGGCGAGACCCAGAACCACCGGGAGTCAAATTCTTAAAGGACAGAGGAAATAGTACCCTCTACCACGAGATGTCAAACTAAACAAGTCCGGTGATGTGATCCTACGAGATGCGCAGCTGATCCCCGGAACCGGGACTCTGGAGCCCAGCAGTTGGACGTGGGAGATCGCGGCCCCCATGCCCAATCGGCACGGGCATGTGCGGGTGCCGGGCGCGGCACGAGGCGGTTGTCCCGCCGGGGGGACGCCGCGCCGTCGGAAGCCGCGTGCGCCACCGCCGCCGCCGAGGCCGCGGCCAGGCCGGGAAAGATCTGCACTGCACAGTGGCACCTGGCACGGTGCGTGCACGCACAGCGTTTTACAGCACCGTCGGATTTGGCCGCATCTGCTTTATTCCCTGGCTCCGATCGCTTTCCTCTCCAACAAAGCTCAGTGCTCTATCACCACCTCTCTGGCCATGGCCAGCCACTCGTCGTCCTTGTGTGTGCTACTAGCCTTTACATGTTCTGCTTCAGCTCGCGCATTTTTCTTGATGCCAAAATAAACCCTGCATTCCACTAAATTTCTAATGCAACGACAGCAGACTAAAGGTGTATACAGTACGTGCTGTTTGGAGGAGATTTACCGGGCTAATCAATGAAACTAGGGTTCGTGCTAAATGATGATAGGGCTACGGGAATAAAACGAAATACTACTAGCACATGTGTACTACGAGCGTATAGGTGTGGTCCACGACAGAGGAGAGGACGCACCACGTCACAAGTCACAACAGACTCCATTCTTTTAAACACTATGGATGTTATTGATCGTAACTTCATTCATGCTTGATCCAAAGCCTTTTGAAGCATTTGCCCCCTTTTTTCAAAAAAAAAAACTGCAATTGCCTGATCTTATAACCAATTATATAAATTGGAAGTGTTTCGGCGGGCTTTCTTGGCCCCTTCGGTAATTCTTGGAAAAAGAAACGATCGAGCTGACTTCGATCATGCTTCATGCATGGATGTTGCGGCAGCCCTTTTGGTTTTGACTCAATAACCTGCGCTGGATTCACTTTCACTTTTGTATTAGCCTGGTGTATCACTAGCTTCCTTTTTGCTGCTGGTCAACACATTGATGCAATTATGCACTGTGCATGTGCTAAGTTTTACTGTGGGAAGTGCCTATTAGATCACAGGTGTGGTGGACAATCCTTAAGAACAAAGAGTAATGATGGGGACTCATCATGGTGGTACATGCTGGTTTATAGTATACACTAGTACTATAGCCGTTCTAAACACGAAGATAAATTTGTATGTACTACTACATGGTCCCCCTGTATAATCATCATCGTCCAAAGTAAGTTTGGTCAAGTGATCCACGCTTTTATGGAAATTCAAAGGTGGTGGTTCAATCATAATTGACTTGAGATGCAATTATTCGGACAGGTGGTGACAATAGCATATCGACTTGCACTACAGCTAATCAGGAGGCCATATGCCTGCATTATTTTTACCACCTTCTTTACTGGTAAAAATTGCTCCTGCCAGCGAGGTCAGTACTCCCTCCATTTTAAGAATGAAAAAACACAATTCTAGCAAAAGCTAAAAAAGATATCCCTTTCATGCGAAAAGGAAAATTTGCTACATAGTCACCTACCACACCAGGCACTACAAGCAAAGGAAAAATATGTAGGAATGTAAAAGGCTCATGTTCAAAGAGCTTTCTACCATCAAAATTAAATTAAAAAGGAGGCAAAGCATAGGGCTTCTACGAAGAACAGCAAATCTCGTTCCAAAAAACAAAGCAAAACACAAAAGTGCAAGAAGTATAAAAAGGAAAAAAAAAACACTGTGTTTGCGGGCACACATACATAATGAAACATGTTTCTTCATGCTCTTTTGCCTTCACTTTGCCTTTTCTCATGAGAGTTTCCTATGGTCCGGATGGTTGATATGACATCCTAGCATTTTTTATCTTGTCAAAAAGATATTTTGTGGTAAAAAATAGCACATTATATGTAGCCAAGTTGGTTTGATGGAACCTATCCTCGACTCGACACAGGGGCTCGTATTTTTTAATTTGTTTCATGATTTAACTGACGTCCTCGATCCGATACGGCTGCCTGTATTTTACTAGATTTTTTCTAGAATTTAACCGAGTTATTCATTAGCCAGTTTAGTGTTTCGAAGATACCTATAGAGGTAGGGTTACATGTGTATATGTTGATGTCTGTCTTCTACTATAATGTGATTCGGCAAAGAAAAACAAGAGAATTTCCTATTCGAGAAAGAAAACAAGAGATTTTGTAATTCCAACATTTTAGAGCTGGCGGTGCTTTTCAAACAGGCCGCCATTTTTGCGATCTGCGAAAGCCAAAAGCGGAAAAAAAAAAAAGCAGAGGGCCGCGTGCCACGTCAGTGGGCGGCGCCGGGTCGCGGCTGGCCACTTTGGAATCGACGCCCACCGCCACCTTTCGGCGCCCAACCGAACCCGACCCCGACCCTCTCCTCCCCCGTGCGGTCACCGCTCGCTTCACCTTCCCCCACCTCCGTCTCGCCCCCGACACCGGGCCAGGCCTCCCCCCTTCCTGTGGCTTCCTTCCTCCATCCCGGGCCACCTCCTCCCCCTTCCCCCGCGCCCGCGGCGCTGCTCCTGTCTCTGCGCCGGCATCCTACAGCGCCCAGATCTGCATCGCCCGCCGGCGCCGCGCTAACCTCGCCATCCCTCGCCGCCCGCCGAGCGAGCCCCGGCGCCGCCTCCACGGTTCGTCCCCTTCTCTCTCTCTCTCTCTCTCTCTCTCTCTCAACCCTCGATCGGATTGAGATCTCTTCGGTGCCCCTCGGCCGCGAGCACGCGGCCGCTCTTACCCTGTTGGCCCCGGCGTCGTAGGCCCTCGCTTGGGCGCCGCCGGCGTGGCGTGGGGGCGGAGATCCGTGCCGGCCCTTGTTTGATTCGTGGTTCCGTTTGATTGGTGTGCCCTAGCTTGCTTGTTCGTTTTGCTTCGCGCAAGCTTTTTCCCTCGCTGGAACCCTGAAATCTGAAACTCTGGTCCTTGGATTTGTTTGCTGCTGGTAGTAGGTGATGATACTAGTACATTTTTTTGGTCCCAAAACCTGATTTGCTGGGGTTTCAGCTGGGCTGGAGCCCCCCCAATGCCCTCATCGCCACCCGACCCCTGATAGGGTACGCTGTGCGACCTTCAATCAAGATGTAATTGTAAGTATAAAGTATTCAGCCGTAGATGACCCAAATGGAAGCGTGGTTAGGAGCGCGCATCCATCGATTGGGCCCGTTTTGGTACTGGAGCATTGTTGCACTGCTAGTTCTTTATCCCATCTAATGCTCCTGATTTGATCTCTACCTGAATTTGGAGGCATGATTTTTTGAACCGCGGAGCACTGGCTGATTGAGGGGGCTTTTGAATGGCGTGCTCAGGAATAGGCCAATAATTGTTTGGTTCTGCTGTAGGACAAGCGCCTGGTTCCTGCTGACAGTACAGACATACAGCTTGATGGCCTGGTCCTTGAAAGCCCTAGATATTCTTCTTGTGTGCTAAACTCTTAGAATAAGCTTTGCGTTCGATTTTGCTTTTGGAGAATGCTGTAGACAGGCGAAGCGCTGCAATCATATCCTTTGTTTGCTTTGGGTTTTAGGTTTTCTCCTTCCTGATTGTGGATGTGATGGTTTATGTATTCTTCATGCATTCATCTCTTGCAGATCAGAAATGGCAGACGAGTGTTTCTCTACACAGCTCATTGACGGAGATGGGGTCTTCAATGTCTCCGGATTGGAGAACTTCATGAAGGAAGTTAGATTGGCTGAATGCGGACTCTCGTATGCTGTTGTATCAATAATGGGCCCGCAAAGTAGTGGTATATGGTCTCTCCCTGCCATTGTTTCGATTATGTTTACTGGATACTTCTGTCTGTCTAATTTCACCATCTTCCTCTCTTTCCTGCAGGGAAAAGTACACTTCTGAATCATCTTTTTCGCACCAATTTTAGGGAGATGGATGCTTTCAGAGGAAGGTGTGCTACTATTCCTTTATCTTCGGCAGTAGAAACTTTTTTTGGTTGTGGTTCTGCATGTTCTTGTGTAATTTAATTAGTATTTGTTGACATGTTCAGGTCACAGACTACCAAAGGTATATGGTTGGCGAAGGCCCAAAACATTGAACCATGCACCCTTGTAATGGACTTGGAAGGAACTGATGGAAGAGAGAGGGGAGAGGTAATATAAATGAGTATACCTCCAATTTGAAAGTTGTTTGAATGTGTTTCCACTAGGTCACACAAACCAAACCATAAAGTTAAACTCGCGTGGTTCCCACTGCCTTATTTATTTATATATATAGAAACAAAGTTTTTTTTTCATTTACGTGAAAGGAGCGTCCTAAACCTTGGTAGGGTATCTCATATAAGCCTGGCTGGTTTTTGCAGCTTATAATGTCAACTGTTTTAGGCCCTTTAATTGACTTATTATTATTGTGGATTTCAAGTGGAAGAAGCATCTGGCTTGTCAAATAAGCTTCATAATTTGATGCCTGTTGCATCCCTGCCTTATCTTTTAATACACTGATATTTGCTGATGGAATTGACCCTTCTGATTGCTCATGGATGCCTAAAAGTTACATTTTGTGCTATGGAGCTCTGACTTCACATTTTGTTGGTGCTTAATTCATCTACAAATATTTCAGGATGACACAGCCTTTGAGAAGCAAAGTGCTTTGTTTGCTTTGGCTGTTTCGGACATTGTGTTGATCAATATGTAAGTTTGCTTTTTCTAAATGATGGTTGTTGGTCTACCCTTTGCCCAACTGAGCAAATGTTCTGTTTTCCTTTCTAGGTGGTGCCATGACATTGGCAGAGAACAGGCTGCAAACAAGCCTCTTTTGAAGACAGTTTTCCAGGTAAGATATTACCACTAATACTTTTATGTGACTTCTTACCCTACTATTTTGTTTATGTGTGATCGTAAGTAGCATGTTAAGACAATGTATAACCCCAATTATTGTACTCATGTGTAGGTCATGATGAGATTGTTCAGTCCTCGTAAAACAACATTGTTATTTGTTATTCGTGACAAATCACGGGTAAGGGCTTGCTATTTTACAATATAGGCTACTTAGAACTGTTTATATGCCGATCAACTGCTAGTTTTTTTTCCCTTATCAAATTTAATTATTTATATGACAATTAATACCAGCACTTCTGGTTTCTAACAGACACCCCTGGAAAATCTTGAACCAATTTTAAGGGAAGATATTCAGAAGGTAAGTGCTGCTTACTTGATGTTCTGTCATCTTGAACCAATTTCTATTGTGCCATTTGTGTGTTTCAGTTGCCTGATCTGTTCTCTTTTTGCTGCAGATATGGGATTCTGTTCCTAAACCCCATGCCCATAAAGAAACTCCACTTAGTGAGTTTTTCGATGTAAGATTTATTCTTAAAAATCTTTCTTCAAAACATGCCTTTATGCTGGAGTCAGACTATAAGTGCATTTGTTTTCCATTCCAGGTTCAAGTTGTGGCGCTATCCAGTTATGAAGAAAAAGAGGAGTTATTCAAAGAGCAGGTTGGTGTATAAGTATATAAAACACAAATCATGAATTGTGTTCCCATTGCCGATATTGCTAAGATTTTGTCTAATGGCAAATCATTCTTTGTGTAGGTTTCTGATTTAAGAGATAGGTTTCAGCATTCTATTGCTCCTGGTGGACTTGCTGGAGATCGGCGTGGTGTTGTCCCAGCTTCAGGTTTTTCATTTAGTTCACAGCAATTTTGGAAAGTTATTAAGGAGAACAAAGACCTTGACCTGCCTGCTCATAAAGTGAGTACCATCCATTGTTTTTCTTTTTCAGTTTTGAGCTATCTATATCATGTCTGTATACTGACATATTTTATACTTCAATTCAGGTTATGGTGGCTACTGTACGTTGTGAGGAAATTGGTAATGAGAAAGTTGCCAGTTTTACAGCTGATGAGGTGATGACAATACATATTATGCTTGATCTATAAACCATAGGTGCATACATGCTCTGATTCTAAATGATATTTTATGTGAAGGAATGGCAACAATTTGAGGAGGCTGTTCAACATGACTATTGTCCTGGGTTTGGGAAGAAGATCAGCAGCCTTCTTGATAGATGCTTATCAGAGTGAGTTCACTAGTTTCTTATGAGTAATCTATTGTCTTATTGTGGTCATAGTCCATGGCTTAGAAAACTTTCCGGCTTGTTACTGTCAATTGCCTATCAAAGTGTCTGGTTCCTGAATACTGGTCAGTTCTAGTTGAGTCAAGTCAATTGTCCCCAAGTCTGTTGAAGGAGAAGTCTTGGTAGGTATTGAACTCTTGAATCCAACTTCTACTGCAAACAGCAGAGTCGCCTAGGTCCTGGTTCAAGTCCTTGTCTATTAGGGTATCCCTTCTCCTGCTAATAAATGCTAGTAGAAAGTAATAACAATGAACCTTGTCTATTAGGGTATCCCTTCTCCCCTGCTAATGAATGCCAGTAGAAAGCAACTTTTATTTAGTATATACCTTACGGTCTTGTTTGGGAACTAGAGGATTGAAGTGGAATGAGGGAGATTGGAGTAGAAATTAGTTCATTTTAGACTCAATCCACTCCATTCCTCAGCAATTCACTCCTTTCCAAACAAGCCCTACAGGATCGCTAATTTTCTAATTCAATCACTGGCCAGACCATGAAACCACAAACCAAGACCCTCTCTGGTTTGAATGCCGGTCTGGTCTCAATGGTTGGTCTGAGGTTCAAATGAAGAGCACCCTGTAAAGGATATCCATTTGCTGTAGATTAATCATGTAGTTTATTTCTTGTCAGAGATAAAAACTATACGCTTCTCTTTGTATAAGTAATGATGCATCTAGAGAGATTTTATTTTTTTATTTCATTGCAGGTATGATATGGAGGCTATTTATTTTGATGAAGGTGTCAGAAGCTCGAAAAGGCAGCAACTTGAGTCTAAACTCCTGCAGGTATCATCATCCTTCTTCTGAATTTGTTATCTCAAGTATACTGAATCAATTGTATGGAACTTATCGACTCTCCCCAGTTAGTTACATTTACTTCCATTGTATATGGGTGCCTCACTTGTCAATACATAATCCAAATCTAATGTATGATGTTTTTGAATGTGATAATCTTCATGAGCAACTCTTGCAACTTTGTAGCACCATATCCTGGTATACACTATGGAAATGCAGTATAAAGTATCTTTGATGATGAGGATATATTATGATGGTATACAATTGAAAATATAGTATGATGAAAGCATCTTTGTTGATGAGGATATATTACTAACTATTAAGAACACTTCATTTTGTCAATCTAGTATAAATGCATAATTTTTCATATTTTAGTCAAATTTTAAAACTTTTCATTAGCTCATGTCCAAATCTTGCGCTCCTTGTTTCATTATGTTGAAACCAATGCTTTTCTTGTCTCTATAGCTAGTCAATCCTGCCTATCAATCTCTTTTGGGTCACCTGAGGACTAGAACTTTAGAAGAATTTAAGGAGTCCTTTGACAAGGCCCTAGAAAAAGAGGGATTCGCTGCAGCAGCTCTTCATTGTACTCAGACTTTCTTGGAGAAGTTCGATAAAGGATCTGAAGGTATTCTTCCAGGACATTAGTCATTACATGTATCTTGTCTTGGTTAATGCTCTGCTTCCGTAGAAATATACTTATGTTGATTACCAGCTAGATTAACTTTGGGCTATGTTGGAACCATTGATCTAGACTAGAACTCTGGAAGTGGAAAGCTGTATAATCTTGCAGGGCACCATCCTTAGGTTGAAATGCACAAATTAACTGCCTAGAAGATAATTGTTCTGTTTTATCTTTCTCGGGGACTATCCATTGTTACTGGATATTCCCTAGTGTTCTTCGGTAAATTATTAAATCAATTAGTCATTCCTAGTGTTCTATTCATGTAAAATAATTGTTTGTTTAAATTCTTCATATGATCTGGTAAATTTCTGATTCTGGTACGCCAGCTGATTCATGAAACTAATTATTAGCTGCTTCTGGATTTGCTGAAACTCTCTTTCTGAAGGATTTTATTTGAAACCCTAATCCATACATTCAATTCTTTGCCAGATGCTGCTATTCAACAAGTGAATTGGGATACCTCAAAAGTCAAGGATAAGCTTAAACGTGACATCGAGGCACATGTAGCTTCAGTTCGATCTACAAAATTATCTGAAGTTTGTGCCAAATATGAGGTTGGTCCCAGTTTGAATTCAATTGTTTATCATGGTGCAGCACAGACAATCTTTGTTGAATCTTAGATATGTTGTTTCAGGCACAACTTACCAAAGCTCTGGCAGAACCAGTCGAAGCTCTTCTAGATTCAGCCAGTGAAGATACCTGGCCAGCTATTAGAAAGCTTCTTGAACGCGAGACAAAAGCTGCTGTTTCAGGTCTTGAATCTGCTGTGGTATCTTTTGAACTCGATGAAGCAACTGAGAAAGAACTGCTTGTGAAGCTCGAGAAGCATGGAAAGAGTGTAGTTGAATCAAAGGCCAAAGAAGAAGCTGGGAGGGTCTTGATTCGCATGAAGGACAGGTGAGCTGCACTCCATATCAACGACTCACAGATACAAAATGTCTTCTGTTCTCAGACTAAAGTGTAACAAATTTACAGGTTCTCAACACTGTTCAGCCGAGATGCTGACTCAATGCCCAGGGTGTGGACAGGAAAGGAGGACATTAAAGCTATTACTAAAACTGCTCGTTCAGCTGTATGTCAAATGCTAATTTAATTTATATGACTGAAACATTGAAGAATTGTCTTAGTAGCTGAAGCATATCCATCTTGCCATTTTGCTGCAGTCCATGAAGCTGCTTTCTACAATGGCTGCAATTCGGTTGGAGGAGGATGGTGACAACATCGAAAATACCCTCTCCCTTGCTCTTGTTGACGCTGCAAGGCCTGGAACTACAGATAGGAGTATCCAATCGTCTGATCCACTTGCCTCTAGCTCATGGGAAAGGGTAAGGAAGCCGTGTTTTGCATTTCAAATTTAGGTTCCTCTGTTAAAGAAACACTCAGTTTTTACCTAGCTATTTCCTTAAGCACAAAGCATAATTCATGAGCAGGTTCCCGAGGAGAAGACTTTGATCACCCCTGTGCAGTGCAAAAATTTGTGGAGGCAATTCAAAGCGGAAACTGAATATACAGTCACTCAAGCCATAGCTGCTCAGGTATGTGCACTTGATCCACTGTACCAGTTATCTGTTATGAAAAGATTTAGGGCCTTTCATCTCAGATTCCTTTGTTCTTGTTATTGCTTCTGAAAATTGCGAGAAATGTAGGATTTGTCTACATAAATATACTTCATACGAAGATGTATACGCTAAATATGTGTTGATACCTTTGTCAGGAAGCAAATAAGAGAAACAACAACTGGCTGCCACCTCCATGGGCACTTGCAGCAATGGCCATCCTTGGTTTCAACGAGTTTATGACATTACTTAGGTATTTCTTTTATCTGCAGAAACATCCATGAATGTCAGTTGTGTTATTTTCACTTTGACCTGGCTAACCTTCTTCACTTGAATAACAGGAATCCACTTTACCTGCTTGTCATATTTGTGGTTTATCTTGTTGGAAAAGCCATTTGGGTGCAGTCAGAAATTGGCAGGGAATTCCAACATGGATTCGTGAGTATTCAAACAAGTTCTGTCAAGCTCTTTTTTGGCCAGCTGAATATTGTCATTCTGACTTTACTCTTGAACTGTCATGCAGCTTCCTGCCATCCTTTCACTGTCAACGAAATTTGTTCCCACTGTAATGAACATCCTGAAGAGATTAGCTGATGAGGGCCAAAGACCCGCAGCAGCCCCAGAGAGGCAAAGAGAGATGGAACTCCAACCAAAACCCGCAAGGAATGGTTCATCATACAGCAATGTGACATCAGCAGGGTCATCCAGCGTGACCACTTCGGAGATCGGACCTGAATATTCAAGCCCAGTGGCACAGTGATCTAGGGGGTCTTCTGTCTTTTGGCTGAAAACCAACCCTAGCAGTTGGTGCTAAAATGGCTCTGAGCCTAGAGATAAAAATGGCTGAGCTTAGGAGATTGAGGTGTCTTGCGGTTTTTGTAAGCTTGCCCTTCCCAAACAGATGCACGGTGATGAGGTGGCCTTGGCCACCGTGGTTATTCCAAGAATTTCTGTCTTATGGGGCTGGGGGTTGTTTGTAAGAACTTTGTAGAATAACTTAAATTCATTCTTTGGTTTCTGTAACATGATATATGATGGTTGTATAGAAGATTTGCCAGTCAGGTCAGGGGGGACACAGCACCGCATTCTACAGAAGCTATAGTGGGCTGCATAGTAGCGAGAATCATGTAAATGTTTTGAAACTGCCATCAGATTGCATTTGTATCACTAGTTCTGAAATAAAACAGACCGTCTTGCGTCTTTGTGACCTGTTTGCTACGGAATGTTTGAAATAAAACAGACCGTCTTGCGTCTTTCTGAAATAAAAATCGGCAATGTCAAGTGCATATTTTCTTGGCTTGGCCTGAAATTGGTGTGAAGGTTGACATGCCAAGTGCTTGTAATAAAAATGGTAGACACATGAATGTTATTCAGTGTTTCAGTTTGTTGATTTATGAGACCTATATTATGGTAGTTTTGGTAATTTTACATTCCAAATCGTCGGAGAATTTTAGTGTCGAATTGTGCATCTCAAATTGAAGTTCTTGGACAGCCATACACTACTGATACACCCGCAGCGGCGGCGGCATGGCGAAGAGCGGCGGATCAGCAGCAGCCGCCGACGAGCCATCGGCGGCCTCAACCTCCGCCCCCGCGCAGCCGAGGTCGATGCCGCGGCTTGAGATCGAGGGCTACGCCGTGGAGGGCATCTCGATCGCGGGGCACGAGACCTGCGTCATCTTCCCTTCCCTCAACCTCGCCTTCGACATCGGCCACTGCCCGCCGTCCGCCGTCTCGCAGGACCTCCTCTTCGTCTCGCACGCGCACACGGACCACATCGGGGGCCTCCCGCTCTACGTCGCCACGCGGGGCCGCCGGAGGATGCGCCCGCCCACCGTATTCGTCCCCGCCTGCCTCGCCGACCTCGTGCGGAGCCTCTTCGAGGTCCACCGTGCCATGGACCAGTCCGACCTCGACCATAAGCTCGTGCCGCTCGAGGTTGGGGAGGAGTACGATCTCGGCAAGGACCTCAAGGTCAAGACGTTCAGGACCTACCACCGCGTGCCCAGCCAGGTAATGATGGGCAATTTGAACCAATTCTTCTTTCAACCACTCTCTGCGTTGTACAATGGATTGTGAGGATCACTTCTTGCAATTTATGTGTGGAAATTTGAATTGCGTGGTGTGTTTGTAGGGGTATCTGATATACAAGGTGAAGCAGAAGCTCAAGGACGAGTATGCTGGCTTCCCAGCGAAAGAACTCATTAGTCTCAGAAAGTTAGGAGTTGAGGTCTGTTTGTCTTGCTTGCTGGACGTTGAAATCAAGTTTGAGTTCATTCTAATAAAAAATGCTGATGTTGGATTCAATTGTTGTCCAATTGCAGATTACGAATACGGTGTCGACACCTGAGATTGCTTTTACAGGAGATACAATGTCGGATTTTATCCTTGATCCTGATAATGCAGATGTGTTGAAGGCGAAAATCCTTGTGGCTGAGGTATGGTTTTTTATCAGCTATTATCACTTCGTGTCAAATATGTTGATGTTGCTACTGTTCATTTTCAGAAACAGTGACTGCTTTGTTTCCAAAAATGTGATAACATATGACCAAGTTTATATGCATTAACAGTTGCAACCTGTGTTAAAAACCTGCTGCAAATGTTTTATTATCCTGTCTCTTTTTCCGGTACGAGTTCTGGTTTATTGCCCAGATTAATCTACTGAATGTTCTCTATAAATTTCAGAGTACTTTTATTGATGACTCCAAATCAATTGAGGATGCAAGAGAAAAAGGGCACACTCACTTGTCTGAGGTCATTCCGACTCTGATTGTTTAGTTTCGAAAATTTCACATTGTAATTACCCTTGACCATATGTTTGACAATGTGTGCAGATAGCCAGTCTGTCTGACAATCTTGAAAACAAAGCTATTCTACTGAACCACTTTTCAACTCGCTACACTGCAGAGGTGCGCTAACGTCTACCTTTTTTGCTTCTGTTCTCTCTACTGAAGTGCTATGGCTCTGCGTGAAATTTGTTCTGTTCTTCATGTCCATTCAGTGTTGCTACTATTGCTGATATTATTCACATTTTCATATAAGTGCTCTTGTTTGGTTCTCTCTAGCCTACTTATACTTGCATGGCACAAAGAACATAAAAATTGGACATCATATCCTGATTGTACTCACAGTTTATGATGTTTAGTTTCCAGTTGACTGTTGTACTTTTTTTTTGTTTGGAACAGCTTCACATCATGTGCATCTCATTTTTACTCTAAACATGTACTCATTGTCAGCACAATGCCAATTGATTCGCTTGTCTGCTCTGTTTTCAGGACATTGATGCAGCAATCAGCAGATTGCCACCACCTTTCCGAAGCAAAGTTCATGCATTGAAGGAAGGCTTTTAGTTCTAGAGAAAAGAATATACAGTTTAGGAATCAGCAATGAAGACTGATACCGGCGTACCAGCCATGAGGTTTTCTGTTTTGTTGGTACTTGGTACTCAAGATCATGAGAATATGAGACTCAAGACAACGACGTTCAATGAAATATGAAACAACCTGAAGTAGCTCTCCAGCTCCCTTTAGTAATTTTTCTAAACAATAAAAATACGTGAACAATGTTGATTAAAAAAAATCGCAAACAACAGTGGTTCAAGTTGTTACAACACCTGCATGTATATGCATATAAATAGACCTGTGACAGAAATAGCCATAGTTCCCTGATGAATAATGAAACAAGGGGGGGAAAACCTTGAAGGCCATGGTTAGCGAAACAGCCTGGTTACCCTCCACTCTATGTGCATCTATCCCTGCTCTCTTCCACGAGGATGGACGGACATCCACATCCCTCGTTGCAAGAACCAGACAGAGAGAGAGGCACATGTTGATCAGCACGGCCTGCCCGGGCTGCACGACAAAGTGCCGGAGTTGCGTGTGAGCCTGGTGACGTAGGAGCCCGGCTTGGGCTTGACCCACTCGCTCTTCTTGATCTTCCTCGGGATCGCGCCGCCGGACGGCTGGAAGACGGCGCCGTTCATGAAGAGGTCGTCCTCCGTGTGCCACACCCAGTTCCTCCACACGCCCTCGTCGGCGTAGTGCTTGGTGATCTGCTCGTCAAGAAGTTAGATTGTTCATTTCAGCCAGATGCACGGCTCATGTCGTAATAATCTTTACCAAAAACATTATACTAAACCTCAAACATCGAAAACGATACCGAAGCCGTCGATCGAAACAAATTTGTTCTTGTGTTATAAAGAAGAAGGGACATAAAGGCTTTGTAATTTTGTTACCACTTTGGCTGCCATGTTGGGCGGCGCAATATAGCGGTTGCCCTGGCTTATGATGGTGGGCGCATTGCTTCCTCCAATGGCGTACATGAGCCAGTGCGTGTAGTCATTGTTCACCACATGGAAGAACCCCCACCGGCACCTGAAACGTTGTTGCATTGCAAATAAATACCATCAGCTCGCCATGAGAATTTGGAGTGTGAGACAGTGAGAGTCAGGCCAGAGTAGACTACTACCTGGGCATCCTCTGCACGAGCCCTCTACCGAAATGGTTGAACGCGACGGTGATCTGCATGACCTGGTCCTGCGGGTACGAGTCGCTGGCCCCAAAGAGCATGACGTCATTGTGGTTAGTGAAGTGGCAGTTGGAGATGGTGACACCCGTGGAGCTCTGCACCACGTCGATGAGCCCGTCCTCGCAGTTGCTCATGGAGATGTGGTCGATCCACACGTCGGTGGCGCCGAACAGCGAGATGCCGTCGCCGTCGGCCTTGGTCCGTGGGCCCATGTGCGTCGGCGAGTCGCGCATCATGCCACCCATGGTGTGCTTCACGTCGTGCACGTGGAGGCCGTGGATGATGACGTTGTGGGCGAACTGGACGGTGATGCCGCCGCCATTGGCGATGTGGACCTGAGCTCCACGGCCGTCGATGGTCTTGTCGCTGCTGACGAGGAGCTCCTGCGTGAGCTGGATGATCATGGACCTCGCGAAGGTGATCCAGAGTGGGCCCGTCTGGATGGCGCCCCACCGGAGCGTGCCCGGACGTGGGTTCACCACGTCGGCGTCGGTGGGGTCCGTCACCACGTAGATCTTGCCGCCGAGCCCGCCGGTGGCGCGGCGGCCGAACCCCCTGGCGCAGCGGGCCAGGCGCTGCCGGTCCGTGGCCCAGTCGCGGCGGCAGCGCCAGCACTTGTCGATCGGGTTCGTGGCCCGGCAGGGCCCACCGGACCTCTTCTTCTTCCTCTCGCCCATCTCGCGACGGAGGCCGTCGGTTGATGCCATGTGGACCGCGGCGTTGAAGGTGTTGGTGACGTTGTAGGGGTCGGGCTTGTAGGACGCCATGGCTGAAGCCTCGGCGAGCTCCTTGCGCTTCTGCCAGTGCTCGTCGAAGTCGGCGATGCCGGCGCTTGATACGGCGGCGGACGCCAGGAATGCCGCGGCGACGACGAGGAAGGAGAAGGAGCTGGGGAGGCTCCACTGGAGCGTCTCCATTATGCTATATATTGTGGGGGTATTTATATATATATATAAATATATATATCTTCTCACTAGGTAGGTGGGTACTCTTTGATCTCTCTCCCTCTCCCTGGGAATATAGTTTGGGATGGGCTTTTTCGGCTTGATTTTATTATCTGGTAGTGTAAATGGATTTGTGTTCTTGGGAGAGAAGGGGTAATTGCATTGGGTTCTTGTTTATTGGGTAAAATTGGTAGTTTAGAGAGAGAACCCAAGCTCGCGAGGATGGGTGGAGAGGGAAATATAAGGAGGGAGACGAGGTATAATTAGGAACACAAAGGTGAGGCGAGCCACACTCCACGCCCAACGAGTGCTGCAAGGTGACGCCTGGTTTTGCAAGGTTGATGGAGAAGAGCTTTCCCGAATTAGTACCATCTAATTATACTAATAAGCGTGGATGATTAAAAGTAAAATATTTCGCTGGCTGTGTCGGATAGCAAAACAACAAGTGCGATCTGTGAAGGAGAAGCAAGCAAATAAGGCCTTGTTCAGTTGTTTGGTTAGGAGATATGGAAGGAGTCTAATATATGGTGGCCTAAAGACCCTATTAAACAAACTCTTCAGATGTATACTCTCGTTTGTGCCGTTGCATGTAAGGCGATCGCAGAGCCTTATTGTCGTAGAGAAGTGTTCCCTCTGGTGGACAGATCTGTTGAGACAACAGTAGCTTGCACCATGTCAATCGCGTCGATAGCAATAACTAGTCATAAGAGCACCGATAAGGTGATTAGTCGCGATTAGTCTTCGATAAGGTAGATTAGTAGTCGAACCTAGTCGCCGGTCTAGTCGTCCTGTATACACAGGGACTGACATACTATATCTAGTATAAATAATTTTTTTTTGTGGTGAGTCAGTCACTTACAATTGGTTCTTTGGTTTGTGACCTACCCTTAATTCTAGATCCTAGTACACACAATTGGTTCTTTGGTATTGAAATAACATAGGAAAAAAAACTAATAAGTAATATAGTACAAAACTACACTTAAATAAAGTAGTAAAATATTTTTAGGCTTTGTTATTGCTAGTTGTCCCTACCCTGATCCGACGGCTAATCGTGATTAATTGGTGATTAGTTGGACGCCCGGCTGGCTAGTCGAGCAAATCGCCTTGGTGGGTGTTATCGGTGGTTGGGGACTGATAAGGTCGATTAGGACGACTTAATAACATTGGTCAATAGATGTCCGGGCTCCGGGAGTGAGGGATGTCACCTTTAGTCCAAACGCATAAGTATAATGCATTCCAAGTAGGACTTATACGAAAAGAAAGTAGTCCGATAGGCTATAGTGGCATCGGGTCGAGAAGAAAGTAGTACGATAGTCTCATTGGGTCTAACACCCTGAGAAAGGTCCTGCGACTCGTACGCGAATACTGAAAATCCTAGTCGCGTATACATTGCATACTTGATAATATAGCCCCGGATTCTGTAAACGTACAATCCAACTGAAACTAAAATTCCGGCCACATATTATAATACTTTTGCCGTATAATACTCTCTCCAATACAATAACCCCTTCGTCTCAGATATAATTTAGGTTCAATAAATTTTGAATCCAGAAGCCCAGTTTAAACAACAGATCCAAAAGGGTAACAAAGGGCAGCTGTGTGTGTGTGTGTGTGTGTGTGTGTATATATATATCATTTGAGTAGCTTCTCATGATGATCACCACCAAATTCATAAATATTAAAACCATGTGCCACTATTTAGTGTGGCTGATAAATTCATATGTTACATCCCCACTGACCTGTGGGGGTTGCCCTTGAAAAAACAAGCGCCTGAAACATAACTTTTCACATCGCTACCACAAGACCCAGTAGCTTAAAAATGACATTGGTACTCATACTCTCAATTGACCATGCACATTGGGGATCCGAGTAGAATCTGGATCCCTCAAATCACTGAACTGTGGAAAATTGTGATGTGCTGGAGTATGAGAGGCGACAAGGCAGTGACTCCGAGCTGTCTGCGCGTGTCCCCTCCATGTTGTATCTAGGGTATCCGAAAGCTCAGGACAACCATGGGGCTTCCCTGTGAAGGATTACACATCATCACCATTTTCGAAAACTCCAATACGCTGCTTTCTCTTGTCGAAAACTGCCTTGAAGGATTGACCTTCATCACGAAGTTGCTCAGTGAACCTTTTCTTGGTCTCGTTGTTAGACTTCCCTTTTATACCTGTTGAATTATCTTCAGCCAAGGGGTTGGAGACCTGCAAGACAAAGTTCTGTACTTACAAGTTTGCTACAGGCTGCTCGCTGGAATCAAGAGAGTGACCATAGTTTGTAATATTGGCACCAACATGAATAATGTAGATCATTATTTGGGGCTAGAGGTGAGCACAGAGTTCCAACAGAATCAAACACAAATAGTGTAAGCCAAGTAAAACATAAAATTGTTCCTAGACTTAACTGCCCCTTTTATAACATTTTATTTTTCATCTCTCAATTCCCAGGATTAGAGGATCTACATTTTCCAGATGAAATAACATAACATGGGGCAGGAGAGAAGTGACTTATATAATAATAGATGGTATGGAAAAATGTGAACATGCTAAATGAAGTACAATAGCAGAACGTAGAGGTGCTACTATTGTTAAATACTACAAAGTTAGGAATGAGTAGTAATTTACCAAATTGTAACCTGATCCAGGCCCTATGACTAATGATGATGTGAGTTTTCTTTTAGTTGCAGCAATGGAAAACCCACCCTTTTCAAGCTGCAAAAGTAAATAAGATGAAGAATGAGTACATATCAATAGAAAAAAGGCAAACATAACAGTTATGATCCTTGTTCACACATAAATCACTAAACAAATTGCTGTTGTACTAATAGACACTTCAATATAAACTTGGCTGTCGATTTCTATCTGTAAAGTAAACTAGATACATGCGATAAATAACTAGACAAAAAAGAACCATCAAACTAGATATGTTTTTATCTAAGAAGCCACATTTCAATAAAGAAATTAAATGTTTGTCGAGAGAGGCAACATATAAATCTCAGACTGAAACATAAAGCATACCCTATCACCCCAAGTAACTCTTTTCTTGCGACTATTATATGTCTGGGCCAGGCCAGAAAGAGCATTTGCATTTCCCTCAGCATTTTCAGACTTCTCAGTATCATCCTCAAAATCTTTTGACCATTTACTCTGTCCTAGCTCTTTGAAGGCATCCAGATCCTCTTCTACTGTGTTCCAGTTCTCCCCTGACTTTGAGAAACCTGCACAAACAATTATTTTAGCACTTGTAAATCTCAATGTAATGTAAATGATTAACTGAGCACAGAGAATATAATATACTAATTGGACACATTAATACACTAGATGCATTATAAAATGCCTGCTCTGTAGTAGATCAAATATTTAACAGTACATCCAAGTCCCTTTTTTCCATTAAACTCTCCCAGAGCAAAACTGTCAGAATAGATTCGCCAGTGTATGGAAAAGGCACGAGTTTGGCTGTCCGTCTGACCCTCGCCTGGATTGTATTACTAGTAAGCCAGCCTAGGGGCATGCAAGGCCACTTTGTTTGGTCGCTTGTAAGTGTTTGATCTGGCTAGAAGATATGGTGTTTAGTTTCCCGCAGGTGCAACTAAACTGTGTTATAACCTGTGTTACTATAATATTTATTTTGCATAAATATACCCAGTATGTAGTTACTAATTTATCTAATCAATCCTTAAATCAAATCTGAATGTGATCATATCACTTAGAAGCACTAATCATATGATAATTCTGTCATTAGCTGGGCTATGCAGAAACCACCATATCGGGCCAGGTTGAGAGTGCAATTTTGCATAACAGGCGCCCGGGCCCAGGGTGCTATGCACGCAACCAAGAGCACCTTAACTCTGGATATGGTTAGTTTAGGATTGATTGTAATCCCAGGATAACCTTATCTATAGGAGAGGCTACTTGCCTCCAAGTCATGTACTCCTATATAAACAGACCATGAGGCTCAAGCAGTACAACCCACAATTATACACAATCTATTCTTCCTACAATGATCAGTCATATGTCCTCAGTCAAGAATGTAGGAAACGGTAAAGAGGTGCACCTTCATATGATTCATTGCGTGGTGCTTCCTGTGCAGCCTTCTGTGAGTTTTCAGCAGTTGTACTAGTTGTTTCATTAGCATCATCGATGTCCTCTGTGTCCATGTCTACCTATTTGACAGAACAAAATCATTAGCACATCGATCTATTTAGAAGCAACTAAAGCATAGCATTACCTCTTGTATAGAGTGGCCACGAAGATTATCATCATGGAATAATGACTGAAAGAAATAAACGTGATAACAAATGATGAGACATCGTTAATCATGCACCTAAGGTATTAACTGCAAATATTAATAATGACAAAAGATGTACATGTATGTCTAGCCGCAGATAAAGCGGTGGAGCCTCTTCCCAGTCTGCTGCCATCTTTTTTATCTCATCCAATGTAAATCCGTGCACATTCCTTGCAGCACAGCCCTATTATTCGTGAGGATATCAATGAAAAAATTGACTTTCAGTAGCGGCCCTATAAAAATATCTACATGGTTGCTACTGGGAACAACTCTATGTGTTGTCTTTACTCTCTAGTAAAAGTTTGTGCATTTGACTGAAGTTGGAAGAGTCAGAAATTAGTTGATTTCACTGATTAATGGTAACTGAAATTTTGAAGATTGCATATGCTGGCAAACTTCTGAATTTGTCAGCAACATAGGGTCCGTTTGGAACCTTGCTGAGCACTGTGTGGTCTTGCTAGACAAGGAGAGCAAGCGAAACAATGTGTTTGGATGTGCAGCAAGTTTTCATCGATTCTTGTGTGAATAAGAATTAGCTTGCTAATGTAAGAGGGGCCAATTGGCTCTCCCATCCTGGCAATGACTTCATTGTCCGTGCCAGTGAGAGGAGGCGAGGCAATACTGGCGAGGAATCCAAACTGCCCCACAATTCAACTTCCATGTGCACGGTCCATTAGGACCACTAGGCACTAGTGGATTGGTTGATAGTATTGTGGAACTATGTCAAGATAGAAACATAGATAAAGAAACATCCCAAGATTCATTTGAGGTGGTTGCCAAATAACTAAATACATGTTCAAGAGGAAATAGACTAATGATCGACAATGCAGCAGGAAGTTACCGTTGGATCCTTGTATGGTGCCTCCAGCAAGTACACCTCATAGCCTGAGTGCTGCAAAAGGGAAAGCAACGAATCAGAACATCATTAGGATTTAGGATGGATTCACTATGAATTGAGATATAGTAACTAAAAAACATAAATAATATTAAGGTAGCCCTTGAAGGTCAAAAGATATCATCCAATGAAAGGACAGATTGGTCTACTGATGTTGCAGATTGGAGATCTTTTACGAAAATAGCATCCAGCAAGTTACAATGCTAAAAAATAGAAAATAAACACACTTCAGTGCAACTAAAGCCGTAGAGGACTAAAATCAAACAAATATGAGTTCAGCAACTCAGCAGCTGATTTCGACCACATATAACCTATAGGATTAATCAAAATAATGCAACCACATAAGCTAAGGCATCTCAATAGCCAGAAAAAAAAAACTGTAAAACAAGAGTTACATGCACACACAGGGAGGGGAGGTATGTGGGGAATGGAGACCTAAGAAGAGGGGGAATTATAAACCTAAGCGGGCATGAAGGTTATTGCAACTCCAAATCAATTTAATAGGATGAGGGAACTTTCTGAGGGGGAAAAGGATCAATTGAAGGGATGATTTCGTCATATTTACAACTACCCACAGCATGTATAATCCTTTTTGGAAAAGAAAAGGAAAACCTATCATCTCCTTTGGAACTGCATTTTTTCAATCCGTGGGTGCCTCTTTACGGGTTCAAAACCCCAAAAGAAGAAACCCATATGGAAAGGAATCTTGTAGTCAACGCATAAGAGATTGAGGATTTACCTTCGCAGTTGCCCAATATTGAGCAAAATCAGCTACCCGCAGATTGCGGTCATCCACTAAAAACCGCCAGGAATACCAGCAGTAAACAAGTCAGTTACCAGAAACAAAGAATCAGCCGTTTGTGAAATTGAAGGTATTCTCTTGGCGCAGAACCACTGTATTTTGCTAGGGGCAGCTAAGGTGTTATCAATATGTGTTCTAAACAGTACAAAATATCAAGAATCAACAAAGTGGGCACTGTCCATAAGTTCAAGTAATCCATTCCATCGCTATTGGAAACAAAACACCACATCACTGATAAACCAAGTAGCCAGCCAAAAGATAATCGATTTTTTTTCAGACTGTTGACCAAACAAACTTTGCTGCAAAACTTATGGTATGAAACAAAAAAACAAAGTGTGACAAACATTTCACTAATCCAAGAAATTTGAACGCCAATAATTGTAGACCCAGAATATTGGAAAGGCAACAATAACAGTAACTATCACATATGATCATTGATATATGATTGTTATAATACTCTAAATAACTTCATACCAATCACAAATGTAAAATTTCCTTCATCAAGGGTCTTCTTAAATGCCTTCAACATGCTTGACCTGTAAGTCTATGACATGTACAGGGAAAATTAGCAACAACAGACACCACTTGAACAATAATTGACAAAAACCTAAAATACATAGAAAAAAGTGCTGAACAAAAGAAAAGGTGGCTTATTGTTTTTTATTGAAAATCCTGATCAGAAAAAGGCTTAACAGGAACGTCATACATTCAAGGCAAGATACCTCAAAATCCTTTTCTTTTATTGATATGTAGTGAGGTAAGGATTTATTAATTCGCTTTAATTTTGTTCACAAATGACAGCATTTGCGTGTTGTAGCTTGCTGATGTGGCGAGGTCCAATTTTTTTCTGATACGTATAATAAGATAAAACGATCAACAGAACAAGTGAAAGTAATATCACCTCCTCCATTTCCGGTTCATAACAGTACTCAATCACTTTCTTGGTCAACTGCCTCCTCCTTTTAGATGCACTTGAGGACTTGGAGCCTTCATTGTCTTCCAATTTCTAAGAGGATATTGGACGAATTTAACCATATTTCAGTTAAAAATTACACATGCTAAATAAACACGTCAGAGAAAAGTATTTTTTTTCAAATTTCTACTGACCTTCTCAATTTCAATCATGAAATAATCATCCATGGAGTGGATTCTAGGTGCATTTGCACCATTCTCAACTTCAAGATCATGCAATGCCTTTGCCAGATAGCTCTTTCCACTACCTAAATGTTGAAAAAAAATTGTACAAATAAAGTTTGCGACAATAGTGAAGGGTACCTAGCACTAGCAGTAGATTCATGAAATAACTTTTAAAATAAGAAAAATTGATAATAAGGAACAATGTAGAGTCAATATCATTTAAGTTATGTGTACCACATATGCCAGTAAAAACAGCAAAAGAAAGTTTACTGATTTCATTGTACTGTAAAAGGGCACATTTGTCACATTGTTCAGGCTATCATCTCAATGCTATGAATTAGTAAATACTATTCTTTTAAAATACAGGAAGTAGGAACTGTTGAATGTTATAGGCAGCATACAAAACAGTGGTAAAAAATGCATAATTAAGAACATCAACATTTTTTCAGCAAACCTGGAAGCCCACGGAGGATGATAACAATATGGTCAGGGCGTGAAGCACGACAGGGTTGTTTGAACAGATCAGATGCATTGATAATTGTGACCTTGGAATTTTCCATAGAATTTTGTGCATTGGTTGACCTTCCATCTATCAAGTGCTGCTCTGAAAACGGTCGATAAATCAAACTTGACCCCTGTGAATACAAAAACATATAAGTGCTTCTGATGAAAGAGTCACACTTTCTGTGTGAGAAGAGGTTGCAAGTATAGAAACAGGATATGAATAGTTAACAGCGAAGCCATCCAAAACATTTACAATGCATAAATAATTTAGAGCACAGAAGCAACCTCATCGTTGATTTGTCCATCATAATAGTTTGCATTTGGCATCAAGTGAGCTTGAGGCAAGGTTTGAGCCCTAGGTGGAATAACTGCCGTGGCTGGAGAGCCAGAAAGGACGGGAAACAGCGACGAATTTGCAGGCGGACGTGGCGGCGTGGCACGGTAATCCCGGTGAGAAGGAAATGCAGGCTCTGGTGGTGGCCGTACAGCATCTGCCTCAGGAAGCCAAGCATGAGAACCATTGGGATTTGCTGCCTCAGCATATGGAGGCGGTGGAGGGAGGGGCGGCGTGCCAGGCAACTGATGGTAATGGTGATTGGCGCTGTCGAGATACCTCTCATGAAACCCTTCTACCAGTGCAAAACCTTGACCGAAGCCATTGTCCCTATCATGCATTGGCAATGGAGGTGGCAATCTTCCATGGTTGAAATTCGCAAAATCACCTCCTTGTGGGTAATGAGAAGGATAGCCTCTGCCTCCTCCGTAACCAAAGCCACCGTCAGGTGGGCACGGCTCGCCACGCCACGTCGATCCAGGAAACGGATTGTGGCCATTGTCCCGGATCAGGTCGCGCAGCCGATCGCCTTCCACAGAAGCCCTTCCCGGCGGCGGCGGGGGCGCAAAGTCGTACGGATCGAACGGGGGCGCCCCGCCCAAGCGCATCCGCTTGTGGGGCCCCTCCCTGCCAGGGAAGTCGTAGGGATGCGGGTCATGCGGCCCAGGAGCCGGAAGGTCCCACATCGGAGGCGGCGGCGGGGGGTGGAGGTCATACGGGAACGGATGAGGCGGGGGAGGAGGGGGTGGCGGCGGGTGGAGCTCGTACGGGAAGGGGTGTGGCGGGAGGGGCGGCGGCGGGCAGAAGGGGAAGTGGCGCGCGGAGCAGACCGGGCACAGGTCGGCGCCGGCGGGGAAGCGCCATGTATGGTCCATGCGGCGCAGCGGCGGGCGGGTGGGGACTCGGGATCTGGGGTTCTGCCAGGAAGGAGGGGATCAATCTGGGGACAGTAGAGAGTTCGAGAATGTTCGCGAAGCTCTCTGCGACGAGGCGCGCAATCGGCAGGGAAGAAGACCAGAAGCAAGCAGCAAGCTTCTCCCTCCGTCTATTTCATTTTGAGACTTCAATTATTTTCCAAACTAAATGTAAACTTACTAGCGATCTTACCTCCAATAAAAAAAATTTAATTGGACGCTCGTCAGCAACATTAAAGCATAACTGTTTAAACATTAAGACAATTTTTTACAACATACAAATTTCATGTTTTACCGAAAAAGTTCATGTTTACAACATAAAGAAATGTCATAGTGTGGTTGTGAAAAATTCTTGCCGCAACAACATAGCTATGTTTCATGCACTTCAAAATTTTTGCAACATCGAAACAGAGGAACTGCAACATCACAAAACCACCAATACAACATCACAACAACACAACTACAACTTGCCTAAGGAGCTCATGCCAGACCAAGTTTCTTTCTCATCGAATCGAACACGAGGAGCACGTCGCTGCCCAATTTCTCATGACGTCGGTCGCACAAGCTTGTCGACGACATGGGTGGGGTCAGGACTCGTGGTGCAGTGCGTCTTCCCTGTCGTGCACCCCGCGACCGCGGGGTCGTCGTCACGGCAAGGTGACATCGGAGCACACACGTGGCCAAGGCCCACCGATCCGCCTCAAGTTCTTCAAGCCCAGCTTCTCCGGGTGTGTGCTGCCAGGGACCCATTCATGTGTAATGACCCGCTCGCATTCGCCCTTGAAGTTCGTCAAACTCTGATTTGCCCCGCCACTACTAGTCCACCTCCTTTAACTACGGTAATCACACTTCTCCTTTTCCTCATGGATACGTGGGCAAACTGCACGCGAAATCAGGTAGAGGCAGGTTGGGGAGGAGAGGGACAATCATTAAATTAGGGGCACAGATCTATTTTCTTTTGGATCCAAACATGTCAAAAGTGACAAAAGTTTTGCCATTCATTCATAGCAAAAGTTTTGCTTTGCCATTTGGATCCAAACACCACCTTATCCCTTAACAACACGGGCAAAGAGAGATAATCTTGTACTTGAGGCCTATGAGGTATAGCAGTACTATTATGCACCAGATGCATATATCCTTTGCATCCGACATGGACGACCCAGATGCACGCTCTTTGGGTCGATGTAATGTTAATTTGAGCAAATCATAGGGAGCAAATCATCCGACAACACAAAGGAGGGTCCGCTGATGTAGAGTACTCGTGTGGGGCGAAGAAGCGGACAGTGGATTGATGCTCGACGTCATTGTCGTCCTTCTCGTATGAAGTGGATGTGCCGCCGCCATGATATGCGAAGAGCGTACTCCCTCCGTCCTAAAATAAGGGTTGTTTTGGATGTCCATGCCACGAGTAGATTTGTAGAAAATACATGCAACATTAAAATCTCTAAATATTTTTTTTATAAAATCTAGATCTAAATATCTATTAATGATATATATATATATATTGTACCATAAATATTAATATATTTTACATATAATTGGCCGAAGTGGTTTTTATCAGGGAGGGAAAAATTTATTTTGGGTCTAATATAGAGCATCATCTACTCCTGAATGGTACACATATAGATTTCTTCAAACTATAGCCCCCCATACACGTTTCCCATATTGCATTCATGAGAATTCATAAATAGTGCTCTAAAATAAATAGTGCATGTGCTTTAACCTTACGAGGTTATTACGGTGCATGCCCTACCTCCCGCGGGAAGCTCAACGGCCCGACAATTGTGTCACCAGGCCCTTGTGGGCTACCAAATAATGTGACACGTAGGTCGATGCATCTAAAATCCATCTATCTAATATGAATGGATAGGATGAGCAAACATCTACTATCCTACAAAGTTTGAGGATGAACAAAAATCAGTACAAGGAGACACGGAAAAGAAAAATCAGACTTGAATAATAGCATATATTATTGTTCACGGATTGTGAATATTACACGAACACGAATATTACTGTTTACGACTTTACGTGATATATACTGAGTTTAATCATGGAGTATGTGTATGCTACTATCTCTTGATCAAGAGATAGCTCTTCTAAGAGCTAGCTAAACGGAAACTATTAGAGGATATCTAAGGTCTCCTCCAGCAAGTGGTGATATCAATGGTTTGGGCTGAGCTGGAGGAGAGAGGAACTGTGAAAAGTGCTACCCCAACTCTTATATCTCGCTGCTTAGTAGGCTTGTTGAGTGCATGAGAGAGCGTGAATGCGATAAGGAGAAGAGAGAGGAACTTCTGTTTGGTCTTTTATTGCTCAACAGCTCCAACTCGGTCGGTGATTTCACCAGTGCCATTGGAGATGGCCTAATAGTGTGGCCTTAGACATGGGTCAGGGGTTATGCCAAAATTAGCTTAGGTCTACATTCAAGCAAACTTTGAGTAAAATTTACCTAGTTCCACCCAATCATGATTATTTGGGGCTAGACGTAGCCCTTAACAATAAGGCTTGAACAAATCTAGCCCAAAACAATTAATTAATTTATCTTTTCTAGAAAAACAGTAAATAACCCAAGGCTTAGTCAATATTTTAGGCACAATAAACCAAATAGGTATGCTGGAGAGTCCTAGCTCCAAATGAATCATGCTTTATTTTTACCTAACATGCAAATGTCATGCATCAAGCCCCCTTTGCAATAGTTCCGTTATTGTTTGCGTCACACACCCCTCTATTTTTGGACTCGTTATTAACCACGGTCCAGCAATCGCCCCGCCTTCTCGGCAGCTCTACTGCTTCCACCAAAAGTTTTTACCACCTGCAAGTGGCCCCTACCATAACTTGTTGTCTCTTCTATGACTAGCACCACCTCTTGGTCAAGTGATACTAATAGACCATTGAATTGGATTTTTCATGTCTTTCTATAGGTCCATGGAGTAAGAACTTGACCATCACCATGACTCAAGATAGTAATGACAAGGACATTAGCCGATGTTTCTTGTCTTCCACCTAATAGATAGTAATAGTGAACATACATAACAAAAAGGCCGGAGGGGGTAGTGGAGCAAAAGAAAAAAAAGTTTGGCGTGGAGAAGGTGGAGAATATTATAATACTATTTTTTGCATTGTTAGTATTTTGACAACATATTATTTCTTTCGTAACATCTCTTACACAAAAAGATAACGATGAGATTGAAGAACTCACGACACTCGTGATGCAACTCAGACAACAAAAGGCCATGGGCGGTATTGGAGGAATAAAAAAAGCCGACCTAACCTTGGGAGCGGGGAAAAACAATATTATATTTTTATATGTTAGGAATATTTAAATACCGGAATTATTCTAGAGCTATAAAATTGTATAAAAAGAATATCGACTATTTTTTAGATTCATTTTAGATAGAATGTTTCTTAAGATTTTAAAAATTACTACACAACTTTGACCAATACTGTAGTTTTAGAAAGCCATGACGCAACATAGTTTTTTTTTAAACCATGCTAGTGCCTGTGCTTAAACATTAGCCGTTTTTGCGCATATTTGGTCTAGAGAAAGTAAAAATCTTCAATGTTTTTAAGCTTTGTGTCACAATCGCGTCTTGGTAATAACATACATGGAACGATAGCAAAATGATACTACGAGTTTTCTCACCCCACTTACATGACTGAGGGGGATACATTTTTTTTGCCACGATGTGATGACATACATGGAAATAACAGTAATAATTTTTTCATCATAAAAAATACAGTAATAACTTTTTCATCATAAAAAATACCAGTAATCAATATTCGTTCCAAAAAAATAATTATAAACAGCACATAAATTTCCATTAAAAAGAAGAAAATCTACCAGCGCCCGTCGTTTCACATTTGCTTTCTAGCCTCTTCTCCGATTTTCTCCCGTCGGTATAAATTCCCCTTCCCTTTCGGCTTCGGCCATCGCCAACTCAACTCTCCCGTTTCATCATCCTCAAACAAAACAAAGGCCCCACATCCCCACAAACCCGGCGGCGGCGGCGGCGATGGACCTCTCGTCGGCGGGCTCCGGCGGCAACTCGCTGCCGTCGGTCGGCCCGGACGGGCAGAAGCGGCGGGTGTGCTACTTCTACGACCCGGAGGTGGGCAACTACTACTACGGGCAAGGGCACCCGATGAAGCCCCACCGCATCCGGATGACGCACTCGCTGCTCGCCCGCTACGGCCTCCTCAACCAGATGCAGGTCTACCGCCCAATCCCGGCGCGGGACCGCGACCTCTGCCGCTTCCACGCTGACGACTACATCAACTTCCTCCGCTCCGTCACGCCCGAGACGCAGCAGGACCAGATCCGCCTCCTCAAGCGCTTCAACGTCGGCGAGGACTGCCCCGTCTTCGACGGACTCTACAGCTTCTGCCAGACCTACGCGGGAGCATCCGTCGGGGGCGCCGTCAAGCTCAATCACGGTCACGACATCGCAATCAACTGGTCGGGGGGCCTGCACCACGCCAAAAAGTGCGAGGCTTCGGGGTTCTGCTACGTCAACGACATCGTGCTCGCCATACTTGAGCTCCTCAAGCATCACGAGGTGAGGATGATTCTTCCCTCTCCTCTGGAGAGACCCCCCTGGTTATGTTGCTTTGTTGGGCTCGATTGATTAGGCGTTTCGGTTGATTATTACGTTTCCATGTAGTGATTGGCTGTGCCAAGTTGCTTGCTGATAGATAATTCTATAAAGTTAACTTGGGTAAAAAACCTATTCTGTAAAGTTATTATTATACTTGGTGATGGGTGTTTGCCGTTTGGGGTATAATATTTTTTCCCCATTTCCGTCACCACTTGTTTTTGTTTATGCCCTTACTTCGTGTCGATACGATGTGTAGCTACACAGTGATCGGTGGACTAATTCTGTGAAATTACTTTCTGATGGGTAATTCTATAAAGTCACTTTGTGTCAAAAACTATTATATAAAGTTACTTGGTGATGGGTCTCGGGTAGATTAGGTGGCCCAAAAGTAGCCAGGCCAGTTTTTCCCCATTTTAATTGTGTGTTCTGTTGATGACCTTCCTTCATGTACATAACAAATGTTTCATCATATCCCTCTTAATCATTCTGGTGTGGTTAATATGTGATTCCTTAATATTTACAGAGAGTTCTGTATGTTGATATCGATATCCACCATGGTGATGGAGTCGAGGAGGCTTTCTACACCACAGACAGGGTTATGACAGTTTCATTTCATAAGTTCGGGGATTACTTCCCGGGAACAGGGGATATCCGTGACATCGGGCACTCAAAGGGGAAGTACTACTCCCTGAATGTCCCTCTGGATGATGGTATTGATGATGAAAGCTACCAGTCCCTGTTCAAACCAATCATGGGCAAGGTTATGGAGGTTTTACGACCTGGTGCAGTTGTGCTTCAGTGTGGTGCTGATTCCTTGTCTGGTGATAGGCTGGGATGCTTCAATCTCTCTATCAAAGGTCATGCAGAATGTGTCAAATACATGAGGTCTTTCAACGTTCCATTGTTGCTTCTCGGTGGTGGTGGATATACTATAAGAAATGTTGCACGGTGCTGGTGTTATGAGGTATGATGGTCTAAGTAAAAGCTCATTTATAGAGTTCATGTTCCTGTGTACTGCAATTGCCATTATCAGTCGTTAAGCTGACATTATTTATAGATGATTGGCAAAGGTAGGCTAGAATGTGCTAGAACTTGATGTAGCTGTATGTCCACAGGCTAGGATATGCTGGAACCTGATGTAGTTGTGTATTCCACTTCAGTCTGTACTTACTGTTTACCATTTTGTTCGCAGAATGCCCATCTCTTTGTTTTGACTTTTGAAATTCACATAATGCAAATGCTTGTATATGACTGCTTGTTGAAATGGATATGTTAAGAGTATTGATGTGTGTACAAACATATGGAATAACAGAGCTCATTGTGTTTGTCAAATTATATTAAGGTTAGCAATAGTGCCTTCTTAGCCAGGCTTACTCTTGTTATCTAGCATTCTAGCTTATAGTAGGTTAGTAGATACAGAAATAAGTTGACTCGCATGTTGCTTGTACCAAGGGCTTTTGTTGCTGGTCTTAAAAAAATTTAGATTGCATATGTTGCAACAGTTCAGGGGGCGATTGGTTGGGTGAATGAGTCGATCCTGGCTGAGCGTCAGAACCAGGTCCTCGTGAGCCTGGCCTTGCTCATGCAAGTCTGGCATGATTGGTTCGTTAGCTGACGGGAGCCAGGCTAGTAAGGGACAGTGTTTGGTTGACTGAAAAAAATTAGATAGTTGCATCTCTAAGAGACAATGCATGCACCCTTGAATGCTCAAGCTGCATCGAGCGAGCCAGGCTCGTGGGAAACGGAAATCAATTTCATTTCTCCAGAGCTAGGCTAGACGCAGAAGGGCGGCCCTGGTGCAGCGGTAGTGCCTTACCGTCTGTAACCGGAAGGTCCAGGGTTCGAGCCCCAGCCTCTGCACTTTGTGCAGGTAAGGCTGTGCGCATACATCCCTTCCCCAGACCCCGCGCAGTGCGGGAGCCTACGGCACTGGGTACGCCCTTTTAGAGCTAGGCTAGACGCAGCTTTTTGCATCCCGCCAGCCAGGCTGTGGTGCTCATCAAGCCAACCAATCACTGGGACGTTGCACACGGTGAGCCTGGTTCTGGTTGAACCGGGCAACCAATCGTCCCCTTATATGTGTCCTGATTTTTTATGCTACCTGCTATATATTCATCCAGTGTGTATGAAATTTTTTCTTTAAAAAATTCTTTGTGCAGACAGGAGTTGCTCTTGGTCAAGAGCTTGAAGACAAGATGCCTGTCAACGAGTACTATGAATACTTTGGTCCAGATTACACTCTCCATGTTGCGCCAAGTAACATGGAGAACAAAAATACACGGCACCAACTGGATGATATTAGAGGCAAACTTTTGGATAATCTTTCGAAACTTCGACATGCTCCTAGTGTCCAGTTTCAAGAACGGGTTCCTGACACGGAGTTGCCTGAGGTGAGCAAATGAGCATCCTATTATAAGCAGCAAGGTAGTTGTGTGATGCTATTTGATCTGAAAAAAAGAATATGATGAAAGTATAGACACGGTACTGCATGCTTATGGTTATTCTGACGAGAACTATTATTCTTATGCTTTAAATATCAGTAACTGGAATTAAATCCCTCACCCACCTAGGACTGATTAGAGAGCCTTACTAGCCTAAGGTAATACGTTGGGTAGGGCCCCTGTTCCTTGTATAAGGAATCTTAGGAACCTGCTTTTATAACATTATCGTTTTCTCAGTTGAGGTTGCATACCGAGATATTTACATCCTTGCTCTTTTATTTCTTCTATATGTATTTTGTTCTATATTCAGTTCATTTTATTTATAATGTGTTCTAGGGACTGTATTACTGTTGAATGTGGGTTTTGCCACAAAAGTTTCTTTTATCTGAAGCATATT
This sequence comes from Digitaria exilis, assembly GCA_015342445.1. Taxonomy (NCBI): domain Eukaryota; kingdom Viridiplantae; phylum Streptophyta; class Magnoliopsida; order Poales; family Poaceae; genus Digitaria; species Digitaria exilis. The sequence continues at coordinate 1,771,760 of JACEFO010000430.1, forward strand.
CTGATGCTATCATCTCAGGCTTATTACTGGGTCATGGTCACAAACAGTCTAAATGTTAGGCTTGATGAAACTTTAACATGCCAAATTGAACAGTAATTTATGCCAACATTAAACAAAAGTGGATATTTAATAATTTTCTTCCTCAAATAAGCAGAAGAGCTGTTTATCATTGCTGGTTAAGAGGATAAAATCCAGCAGCACAACACATACAACCAAAAAAAAGGACTAATGCACCTCCGAAACACAAAACACACACATTTGTCCTTTTATAGATGAAAATAGTCAAACATTGACACTTGGTCATTTCAACTGTCTACTACATGTATATTGTAACACTGTTTAAATGCTAACTGTGTTGTTCTGCTATTAGAAACGAAATTTTTGAGTGATCTGGTTGTGGCCCTGATCATGTTTTGGAAGTAACAAGTCCAAAACTGATTAAATTTCTGGTACATGTATTTGATATACAGCCAGATGAAGATCAAGCAGATCCAGATGAAAGGCATGATCCTGATTCTGATATGGAAGTGGATGATCACAAGGCTGTGGAAGAGTCAACAAGGTCTCCCTCCCTCCCTCCCTCTCATTTTGTTTTGTTTTTTCATCCTGATTCTGATGCTGTGTGCTTTTTTCCCCCTTATTTCATCTTTTGATGCAGGAGGAGCAACATTCTAGGAATAAGAGTTAAGAGAGAATTTGGTGAAAATGAGACCAAAGTTCAGGTCATTGTCTTTTGCACTTAACTTATATAGACCAAGTGTCATTACTGTTCTTGCTGACTTTTTCATCTTGCAGGATGCTAGCAGAGTTACATCTGAACATAAAGGAATGGAACCTATAATGGAAGACGTTGACCCCTCCAAACAAGCTCCTGTAAGTTCTTTGGAAGACCTTAGGACTTGCATTAGTCACCACGATGCCCATTAAATCAACTAACTAAAGGTGTCCTTTTATCTTGATGGTGCTGTCAATTGTAGCAGGCGGATGCCAATGCGATGGCCATCGACAACGAGCCAGGCAACCTCAAGAATGAACTGGAGAGCTCAACCAAAGTACCAGACCAATCAGCCATGTACCATAAGCCATGACAGTGACGTCTGAACTTATCAGCCGTTTCGGTGTCCGACTTCCAGGATGCCTTCGACAGTCCAAACACCAAAGTGATTCTGGGATACAGCATGCCATTTCAATTCGATTTGAGTTCCAACTTGTCTGTAATCTGTTAATCCCGGAGTACTCCATGGAGGCAGTGAAGTTCCGTGAGTACACCGGGAAATGCTTGAGGTTGAGATAGTCGATAGTCTGACCCATGTATACATGATATGCGAGTTAAGTTGTACAGTCAACAGTCATTAGTCAATGCAAGTATACAGTGAACTTGGGGTTAACTTTCTTTCTTCCAGTTTTCTTCATGGTCTGCAATTGCATCACTTCCAGTTCCAGGCTTACGGTTGACAAAACGGAGTCGAGCAAATCAAGGCCTTTGAACCCATTGTCCGTTTGATATAAGGTTCGAGCTCTCAGTTGAAGTTTGTAACTTGGATTTGTAGCATTCGTAAGCTATCACATAAAAACAATATGGTAACGATCGAGAACAAGGACGGCAAGTTAGGGAAGACTTGCGTATAGTGGAACTCAACCAGAAGCTCAACAAGAAAAGGAATAATAAAAGGTGAACTGGAACTCAATCAGAAAACGAATAAGAAGGCTACGTTTATTTACAGTGAGAGCATCTCAACCCTATGTCCCTATCGTTCATATTCGTCCCCAATAAAAAAAAGATACTATGTAGAGATTTTGGAGATGAGAGAGCTCCAACACACTGCCAATCATTTTTTCAATATCCCTCCCCTCTCTATCCCATCTTTTTTTTTTTGCGGGAAAAGAGTGCATATATTTATCCAGGGATCAAGTGTTTACAATCCTCCAGGTGGAGCTCATTTACACAAATCGGTGCATTTTCTCTCCACACTGCACAATACACCATTCTTTTAGCTAAATGAGCTAGTTCATGAGCTACTCTATTGCACTCTATTCTAACATTGATAACCTCACAAACTGGGAGCAAAAGCATGGCTCTATCCCATTTTTTTGGTAGGCTGCTACGGCTGTGGTTAGCAAGAAAACAATTATTGGCGGGGGAGAAAAACCATTTTGGTAGTTAGATATGAGCAACCTGTCGGAGACTTTATAGCAAAACTTATGAGGACCATTGTTGTCAAATTTTGCCACATTTTTTTTGGCAGAGGATAATAAAGAACAGAAAATCCTCACAACTTTGAGTCCAAATAATTCTCACGGCAATGCCCTTACTAAGGAGAAAACGTCAAAACCGCCATATGTTTTGTTTTATTTCTTAATTTAATGCTGAAAACAGGAACGTTCGGCATATATACTCCTTTTATACAAACAACAAAATTGTTTTGCCAAAGGCTTCCTTGATACACTTTTACTTCTTTGACATGATCCAAATACCGAGCTCGGAAAATAAATTCGAAATTCCAATATTGTTTCCTTCTAAGAAATATCCAATATGTTCATTCTTCTTACTTGCTTTGTCTTGTATTTGCAGCACAAGGATGCTCCACCGGTTAGGTGGTATGTCAATGAGCTAGGTGTAGTACAAGGTATGCAGTGTGTTTTATTTTTCCTCTTTTTTTTTTGCTCATTTGGTTGTGTTTGAGTGTACTAAGCTTATGCGGTTATAATTTACACCATTTTACTACTCTTTTATTTGATTTGGTATATATTGTGCACAATGAAAAAAGAAAATGTGTGTTTGTAGATGTCCATGTACCGCTAAATGAGCAACGACGTTCATGGGCTTCTCTTGTATCAATGGTATCTTATATGTGCAAAGATGCACACTGCAAGTATGTATGCATAGATAAAAAAAATGGCCAAATGCAACCGGAGCATCATATGTTCATATGCACTGCAACAGTGTAGAGCTATAAACAACTTCTAATAAATGTTTTAATTTATAATAATACTAGAAAATGCCACGACTTTGCCACAGATGACCAGTGGATATACCCGTGGGATGCTTCTTTTTGTGTTATCGTATAACATTTTTTGGAAATAAATGCTAGAGTGCGTTGAACAAGTAAAAGCGCAATGTGGAAACATTGTAGATTGAAATATTGGGTATCATTTATTTTGAAGTCTATTGAAATATCAAAATTTATGCAAGAGAATTGTAAAGGAATATTGAATTATATTTGCTATGTATGAATTTTGTAGATTTTGGTATTTAGAGCAATAATTATGTTGAAAAAAATGTTTCTTTAAAAGCCTTTTGGTGTTAACTTAAAAACATTTTGGTGTTTGAATGTTAGCTGTAATGGGGAAATTGGAGAAGTGAGTCTGATTTTTTAAATTTGCTCTACAATATATTTGGATTTTTAAATTCATTTTGATGGTCCGATGATGATTCTTTTTTAGTTTTATCTACCATATGCTTTCTATTTTAATTTTTTTGAGTTGTTTCCATGATAATTTTTTTTAATTTTGAGATGTTTTGGTGTCTGAATCATAGGTGGTAACGAATTATGGAAACACTTTGAATTTAAAATTTTACTACATAATGTTAGCTATAATGAGGTAATTGAAAAGGCGAGTTTGATTTTTTTAGTTTTCTGTAAAGTATATATATTTTTTCAATGTTTGAGCTGTTTCTATGGTCATTTTTTTTTTTAATTTGGAGATGTTTTGGTGTCCGAATTGTAGGTGGAAACAAATTACAGAAATACTTTGAATTTAAATTATTTCTTTCTATTGAACTTCTCTTAATTTAAGGATGTCTCAGTATTGGAATTGTAGGTACGATGGGGCGTAGATAAATATCTGGGCGAATGAATAGCAGAAATGTTTTGGGTTTAAAAATATACCTGTTGGATATTTTTTTGGTCTGAACAATTGTTCTTATAGTGTTGCTTGTATGGAAGTAACTTATAGAATGAATTGTCGCGTATTTAAGTAACAACAAAGGGGTTTTCCAAAAAAAATATCTTAGAGAGAAAAAGGACGGTGGGCTGATTTTGAGAAATCTTAGGGTGGTTTTTAAAATTATTGTTGACCGGTTGGGGATGGAGTGTGGGTTGATTTCTGCAAAAGGCGAGGGCTGTTTCAGAAAAGTTTTTGAGAGAGGAAAGTGGACGGTGGGCTATATTCTCATAAAGTTCAAGGGTTTCTTTGTACAATGATCGGAAAACGCACAATCTTGTCGTTCGCCGGCCGATCGGCTGGCCGGGCATTGCTCTCGACGTGGCCACGCTCCTAGGCTAGGGAATTGGCCAAGAATCGTAAGGGGAGATTAGATTCATACCAATAATTTACCTTGGTACCACAATGTACATTAAATGTTTAACTGTAAAAGGTAAGACATTAAAATTTAACATGTGGATGATATTAATCAATAGCAAGTGTGTAGCTATTATGATTCAAATTTTAAAAGGATCAATTCAAGTGGTGGGCCTAACTTTATGATGTAGTGCAGCTTCCCTAAGGCAGCCAAGAAAGTAAAAAAAGAAAATACTTGCAAAAAGCAGAAATAAAACATGTTTTTTCACGACTCGAGGACCTTTATGTTCCTTCGGTATGTAAAGGAAACAGGCCGGGAATTGATTTTGTTCCCGTCAACCGCAATATATGTTATTTAGAGTGTTCATCCTATCCCGAGACGTGTGTCAACTGTGGCCACCGACCGCCATCATGGGGAAGAGGAACGATGTGTGTGGGCGGGGGAGCGATGGGAATGTGTGGTTCAAGTGAATTTGAAAACTGACAAAGCCTGACAGAAGCCATTTTATTATGTACACCGAGACATATTTGTACTTGTATAAAATAAATGATTCGACATAATGCAATTCCAACTGACACATACACATATCTCGGTACACTCCTTCTACATAAAGCAACTGTCCTAATACCATATACCGGGAGTGTCTGGGACTATAAATCCTAGTCCACAGACGGGAAATAGATTTTGTTCTGGTCAACCTCGGTAGACGTTATTTGGAGTGCTCATCTTGTCCGCGAGATGTCTGTCAACTTGTCTTATGTGAACGTATATTTTTGTATTTATGTTTTTTCTTTACTTGTATCTAGTGGGAGGGAGTCTGCTGTGGTCAACTGATTTGACAGAAAGTAGTATGGTAGAACGTAAAAGTACCTTTATGTACTAATGGAGGTCCAGAAGGGCAGGACCGTGTTTAGTTGAGAGTGAGAATTTTTTTTTTTGAATACGTGTTATGTAAGAGAAAATAGGAAAGATGAAAAAAGAATTTTTAGGGATACGTGTTCTGTGAGAGGGATGAATAGAATGTACTTTTATGAACTGATGAACTGAACTGTCGCCTATGGTTTTGCCAAATCTGGCCACGACTGACCATGGATTTACCAATTTCACCAGATCCAAAGGTTGTTCTGCCGGATCAAGCAGCCCACCTGCCGGTGCTCACCGTGGCTCCACCAGATTTGGCAGTCAGCCACGGCCACCACAGCCATTTTCTGACTGCTGTTGTGGGGAAGAGGGGTGGGAGAGGAATAGTAACGTGTGGTTCAATTGAATTGAAATGAAAAAAGCATCACAAAAGCCATTTTATTATGTACACCAGAAACATATTTGTATATGTACAAAATACATGATTAGACAGAATGCAGTTCCAACTGATACATGCAAAATCTTGGTACACCTCCGGTACATAAAGCAACGATCCTAATACCTTCTACCGGCAGTGCCTGGGCTATAAATCGAGTCCAGAAAACAAAAGAATGCGTGTATGGTTAAAAGAATATGAATACTAATGAAATACATGGGAAAAGACAAGATAGCAAATCATTCGAGGCAAGATGAATGGATAGGATAAAGCCTATCCGGCTCAACTTCAATGGCTCTTCCACCAGGAAGATGGCAAGAAATCATCCAAAGTTCCACTCGCCAAATTGCATGAGACACTCGTAGTTGCACGATGAACCCTTTTAATTTCTACTGACTGATTATTAACGCGGATTCTCACCATATGTTAAACAATTTTTAATTTCTTAGTCATCCCCCACTCGGTTCAGTTAATATCAGTGAACAACACTTGACAATAACATTGCACGTTTCTTGATTCGGAGTACCGGAACTCACAAGAACAGTTAACAAAGCATTTGGATTGGCACGCGATGATGAATCATCAGCACCAGGATGATTACCCCATGTTTTGCTCTGCCAAAGACAAGAAAGAGACGTAATGTATAGAGGAAAAAAAATACATGCAACTGTATCGTTTCAGAAAAAAAATGTGATGCATAGGAATGAAGCTTGACAATCCATTTTTTTCGGTCTTTCTTTCTTTTCTTTTTTTTTGCAAACACCACTTCAAAAAGAAACTGATTTCACCGATTTATATTAGATTTAAACCTGGCTGCAAGGAAGCAAAAAGAGATGCCAAGTGGATAGCGGCAGATGCAACTTTGCAAATTGCAAACAGTCACATTGGCGTCGAGTGGAATGGCCTGAGGCCTATTGGGCTGTACAATGTGCTCAATTTCTACACCTTCTCCTGTACAATGGGCTCAGGCTTGCAGATTGAAAAACCATAGTAAATCTCAAAAAAATGAAAAAAATATTTTTTTTTGACTCCACATGATATGTTTCACTATAAAGTTTTTGCTGTACATTTAGATCTTTTCTTTTGTATAATTAATTGAAATAATTTATAACTGTTGGTTCTATGGTCCAATTACAATGAAACGTTTATGGTGTCATACTTATTGTATGATTTAAATATATTACAAAATTCATACTCATTGGATAATGTATAACTTAGTTATAGATTTATTTAGAGCAAAAATTGCCCTATAAAAATCTATAACTAAGTTACACATGATCCGATGAGTATGGATTTTCTAATACAATTGAAGCATACAATAATTAGCCCACCGTAAAAATTTCAGCACAATTAGACCATAAAATGCAGTTATAATTTTTTTATTTAATTACATAAAAGAATATATCTAAATAGACGACAAAGATGACGTTATGAATTATTTAATTTATTATATGTTATTATTTTTTTATCCTTATGAGGAGTTCAGTAAAATTATATTTTCTTTTTATGATTTTTCATTTATTTACTATGATTTGTTTTTGAATTTTTGGCCAAAGTAAATAAAAAACCTCCTTCAAAATCGCTTATAACCAGACCAAGGAGGTAAAATGCATGGTTTTTGAAGTTGAGGGACGTTGGTTACCCGATTTTGAGGACCAGGGAGAAAACTCAGACTCGGTCCATTGTTCAGAGAGATAGAAAATGACTTTTTCCCAATATATTTGAACATCACTATCTCACTGGGCTGGGCTGAGCCTACTAGCTGGTGAAACAAAGTGTATCATGGGCTCCAAATTAGCCTTCTTACTTAATCTAAAAAAAACTTAGCGGATTTCCTATGTATCTTAGCATCTCTATCTTTCAGTGTTTGAGATTCGTGCAACAGAACCACGGCCGTTGGATCTTTTTTTTTTGGCCTTGGAAGAAACTTCAATTACTCAGATGCCGCATAATCGTCGTCCACCATGACCTGAATACAATTAGGAAGGGAGCACACAACCGGGTCCTCATCCGTTAACGCCTCACGACCCCATGCTGCCGGAGCATGGACAACCTTATTACAATCACAGACTGTTGGATCTTACAACACACCCTAACCCTAAGCTCCTTCACAGTTCACCCTCCCCTGTTCTGGCTGCCACCAAGCCCGTGCCACCGTCTGGCCCATCGGCGGTTGCGGCTACGTGTCGCTCTTGCAACTGCCCGCGTCGTTGTCCGGCCTGCCGCCCACGCTGCTGACTTGCGGCTTCGTGCTGCCAATGCGTACTATGGTGTGCGTGTGACTGCTCGTGCCGTCGTTTGGCCCGCCACGCCACCCGTGCACTAAGATGTGCATACCTCTGCCGAGTATCCCTCGTTGGCGATGGAGTTCGCCGCATGCAAATGGATACCACCGAGAAGTGCCACCTCCACAGCACCAGCATGCTGAACCGAAGGCAGCGATGAAAACGCGCCCTCTTCCTTGCCTTCGTCTTCGATCCGGATCGAGGCAGTCTCCGCTTCTGCATCATCGTGATCTCCACATGGGAGATCCCTTCCCGATGATGACAGGCGTGGTGCCACTGTGATTTGACGGCGACGGCGGAGATCATCACCACCGCGACGCCCCTCATTGCCATCCGAGTCACTCTCACCCTCAACGATCATTTAGGGTCATGAAAAATAATGGCAAGTCAGTTTCTTGTAGCTGTGTGCGTGGTTTTTTCGAAAAGAAAAGTCGTATGTAAGTCTGCTTGTCTTAATGGAGTGAGCCGTTCCTTTATCCGTGTGGTCGATGTTACGAGTGTATGAGTTAGTCTCTATGCCATGGACCTTACAGGAGAAACATCTTTATATAGTAGTTCTCACCTAGGCATATGAGTGCTGTGTGAAAAGAACCCTGTGGCGTGAATTGAGCCTAGCTCAGGTGGCAACGGTTCTTGTGGTGGAACCTACCCACCCGGGTTCGAGTCCTCGACTCAGCACGGGTGTCACATTTTTCTGGATTTATTCCAGGATTTAACCAGCATTGCGAGACGCCTATGGTGACTTCGTCAGTATCCAGATCAGCCGGCTCAGTCTCTTGGAGGCCCTCATAGGGGTAGGGTTGCGTACATGTATTTATAGGGGTGAGTGTATGTGCGTTTGTGTGAGCGTCTTCAATTGTACTGTCATTTTAAAAAAAAGAATCCTGAGGCCATGGAGGTGTTTTCTTTGGATGAAACCGTCTGGGGAGAAGACAGAGGCCCGTCTCATGCATTTATGATTATTAGTAGACGCATAGGTAAGGGATATTCCATTTCTTAAATACAAAACATGTATAACATGCAAAGCGGCTACCCGTTGCAGGGAGACAATAATAATAGTGCAAATGTTTTAAAAGTAAGTCCCTGCTTCATAGATGTGGACGCAGCCATAGTGCTCATCGTGGGACCCCTTAACTTAAGAGTGTTGTTACCATCTTCCATTCCTTTCTTCTTCTTTTTATGCCAGTTCAAATGATCTTTCTTCGAGGCATGAACGGGATGAACTATTGTTTATTGCCTTCTTGGGTCTTTCTTTTCTTGCTTGAAGTCATGTTATTCTTTTCTTTTCCTTTCCCATCTGCATTAGGTGTGTTAGTGTCCTGATCATTTCCACCCCCTTGACCTTTTTGGGGCGCATCGAGCACTTCTTCTGTGACCTCATAAGTGAAATCATAGTTGTTTACTCCATGGTAGATCCCATCTTCCAACTTGTTGATGACTGTCTCTCCATTGGTTAACAGATCCTTCTGTACGTAGGAGTAGGGAATATCACAAGAGGCTTGTGTTGCCAGTAGGCGTAGCGTTACCTTGGTGTTTGGAGGCACAGTTATCTCATACTCTACCGACTGTTCTTCGGTGCGAGTCTGGGTTTTCCCAAATTCTTCTGTAGTTGTACGTTCATAATGACCCTCAAAATCAGCTTTCAAATCAACCCCAATCCATTTGAGAATCTTGGGGACTGCCACATGAATGGTAGCGCTGACACCCCATGTCCCCGTTGTACTGTTGGTCCATGTATTTTCCTCCGTTGTACTGTATGTTAGGTTCATCTTTGCAGTGTTGGGCGTACTGCCACGATTAACAGCGTGTTCAGTAGCCATAATGAGCGGCTTCTGGTCATACTTTCTTGCCTCTGTAAAGTGGTATTCGATGTCAGAAATCTTGCGTGAAATAACAGCTTCTTCAACCTGCAGCCTTGCAAGGCCTGTGATGGAGTCTTCACATGCACCAAGGTTGTCATCGGGCAGTCTCTTGACAAACATATTGTTGCCCACATTCTTAATTGCTACCACATTCTCGCCCAACCTGACGAATCGGAAACTCCGGTCTTCCCAGGCTGTGGTCTGGCCACCATCGCTGTCCGCAGCTAACCGCCCCTGCTTGTCGGCGAGCGTCCAAAACATGTTGACCTTATTCGCTTTTATGGAAAAGTTCTTCGCATCATCAATAATGTCAACAATTGTGTGTGCCAGATTGGCCTCCCCAGAATCAGTCCATCCAAACTTCAGGTAATTTTTTCCGCTCTCACCAGTGATTGTGCCAAGGTATTTGCCATTGTCGCCCTTGAAACGAACATATTTAGGCAATGGTTTATCTTCGCCCAGAGGAATGGCCCCGAACCTGACTCTAGAAAATACTCCTGATTGGTGGAGCGTTAAGTAGCCTTCATCAAGGGCAAGAATATACATCTTGTCATGCCTCTCCCTGACCCATGCAAACCTGTTATAGGTAGACCAATAGTACGGCATGATTTTAAGGTAGAAAAATGAACGAGCATTTTTATGGTCCGTCAAGAGGAAGCAAATAACTTAGAATTTAGTAGTCTTACGTAGGTACTCCTTCCGTTCCAAAGTAAGTGTCGTTTTGGGTATCCATACCGCAAGTTTGACTAGCTTTATAGAAAATACATGGAATATTTAAATCTCCTAATATTTTTTATGAAAAACTAGGTCTAAATATCTATCTAATGATATTTATGTTGTACCATAATTTTTAATATGTTTTTATATATAATTGACCGAAGAGTTTTCTTAGGAAATAAGAAAGACAGTAATGTTGTGACGAAACGAGTAGAATTTAACATTCTTACGTAGGTAGTACTTAAAAAACGGTCCTAGATCCCATGTAAAAGATCATGGTAGCATTTGTCATCTCTTGAAGTATCGTAAAAGGCTCAAAATGAATTGGATTCAAAACATATTGGTGCCAGTAACATGTTGCTAGCAATGTTGAATGCTCGTCTGGTTGATGAGGACCTACCGACCTATAGTGCAGAGAATAATATGATCCTTCTACACACAGCGAAATTCCACTGAATTGGCGTTGAAATCATTACGAGAGTATTTATCTCAGCTTGGAACAAAGAATAGTCTTAGAACCTGATATGTACTGTAATAACAATTACTGTTTTTAAAATAAATGTACCTATACCTTTTTAAAACTTGAATTGAAATTCTCAAAACTTATTTTAGGTAAATTCCATTACACTGTCCAACCAATGTCAGAATTTGATTTTCTACCTTACTCTAAAACATGTTAAGGGTCAAGGGTAGCGGGTTCTAACGAAGGGCAAAAATCAAACTTTCACACACATATTAATGGTCAAAGTTTAAGCACATTGACTACACCCATTCAACATCAAATCTATGTGTGAAAGTATTGTGAACATTGAATTTGATATAGTTCTTGAATCAGAAAGTAGACCAGAGAAGGGAAATTCAGACAAAAGTAAATTTGCTCTCAATAGACAGACACGGGTGCACGAAACCTATGAAAATTATAGCTAGAGAATCGCTTAAAAGAAAATAACTAGTACCGAATTTCTTTAATGCTGGATGGGTCCTCGGCTGGCTCATTGGCATCAGCTTCCTCGTTGAAGCCAAATGTTGAAGCCTCAAACAGTGTGCATTCAGGGTTGGATGGGTCCTCCACTGGTTCATCTACATCACAGAAAATGTACCACTTATTGCTAACCTTGCGGGCTACCCAATACTTGTTGTTGTAGCAGCATCTTATATGTATCTGGCCCTTGTGCTCCTTTGATGGCTCCACATAAAACCTACAACCGGCAGCCATAATATCATCTCCACTCGCATGAAGGATCTTCTTAAAGTCCCCGTGCTCACGCGTGTAGCGCACCTTCTTGTTGCCTGGGTCAGGTAGCACCTTGAAGCCATAGAACCCGGCCACGAGTGGGGATGTCATTCTCTATATCTCTTGCTCTCTCTCGTCATGCTTTGGTTTGGTATGAATTTATAGCATGCCATACATGTATGGAAAGAAAACAACAAATTAAGGCGTTAACATAGAATGGTGGCTAGTAATTAAAGGTTACCAAAATAAATATTTCTGAAAAATCACAAAGTCCCCACTCTTACATGCACGTGCAAGTAAAATAGCATGGTGAAACTTTAGGACCAAAATGGCACTCTAGGTGGAAGAAGATCAACTTTAATAATACTTGTTTTCACCTAGTTGAAGCTATTGGGAGGGAAAAGAACGAAGTACACGCAGAATCGGTCGCCTCGCCTCACCATGGCACACCATGCCATTATTGCCAAACTGCGTCCGTGGTGTACTCGTGAATGGTTCAATGATTTGTTATCCTGGCGTGGGCGGAGCTGCAGTTAATTTCCTGAACTTTTTTGCATGGATGGAGAAAATAATGGTGCCTTTTTATATGTGACACACATCCATAGTGATTTTTTGTTTCAATTTTGGCTAGCTTTTTTGGGACATTGTGCCTGCCAGCATTAGGACTACTGAATGCCCCTCGAGCCCGTACCACGCCAGCAATGTTGAAATAAGCCATAGATATATATAGGTAACAATAGAAATATCTGTGTTATACATATATTTGGTAGGTAACAGTCAATATAAATATCCTTGCTCCTTTTTGGATAACAAATAAAAAAGTTTGCTGGTCAATATTTAAACACAAGTGACCATCTCATGAAGCCCTGACATGCAGGTTAATGCATTTTCTCATACAGTCATACTTCATATGCCCAATAAATATCTCCCTTAGTACACTGTATAAAGTGATCAATAAAGTTAAGATGTCCCCAATGTTTCGGTCTTATCCACACAATAGTTCGGACAAAGGAGGTCGTGAATCATGCTCAATCTTCGGTAGAATTCGGATAAAGAGTAAGATTCATGTATGTATGTATAGCGAAAGGGCCTCTAGCTGGGTTGGTTAGATGGCCTCAGTAGCACTACTCAGGTCCTGTGTTCGACTCCCCGTGGGAGCGAATTTTAGGCAGGGGTTAAAAAAATTCCCTCTTCTGTCACCATGCCAAAGCACAGGTCTAAATGCCCGGCCCAGGTCGCCGGTCGATCGTCTCACATGGGCAACGGTGCCCTTGTGTAAGGGTGGGGCAGGGGTTCGGGGGTTTTCTCGACCTACGTGAGAAGGGGCAACGGTGCCGCTGTGTAATGGTGGTGCATGAGAAGATTTTCTCTCTTAAATGAAAGCCGTGACAGTCTTACCCCCGTAGGTCGAGTTTTTTTTTTAAGATTCATGTATGTATCACGTGTATAGTTCGGACAAAGATCTTCAGACAAAGGACATGATACATGTATCACTTGTTTCGTAGCCTTAATCTGTCTATACGTGTACCAGTGAAAAGGAACGAAAGCTGCAGCGTAGTGACTAGTGAGCCAACTGAAATGGACATTATGTCGTCATGAATATGGCCAACCATTAAATGAGTTATAGTGAGCCATGGGGACCGCAATAGTTATCTTTTCGCTTCATCTATTTTTGTTGCAACCACTAGAAATTGGTGCAAAAATGTTATAGTAAAAGGCACAAGTATCACTCCATGACAAACAATCTCTCACCATTGATCGTGTTGTACACCATCGCCCCATCTCATACAACTAATGTTAGACCACGTAGTAGAATGAGAGCATTAATTTATAGGAATTAATCTGCATATGTAGCAGCCATTCTCGTACGAAAGCCTAAAAATATGGAGAACAGTGGGAAATTCGCATACATCTTAATGTTCGCTTTGCGCTAGTCAGGATTCAAGCTTGTGACCTTTGACCTTGATACCATTCTATGTAGCATGCACTAAACAGTTCACTCAGAATAAGTCTAAGCTGATTGGACTTGATCGACAATTCCACGTAAATTTCACATACTTATTTTTCTCACACTAAATTTAGTGATCAATAATGTTAAGAATTTCCACACATGTATGTGTTGGTCTTATCCAAGCCCTATAGTTTGGACAAAGGAGGTTGTGAATCACGCTCAATCTTCCGTAGAATTCGGACAAAGGGTAAGATTCGTGTGTGTATCACGTGTATAGTTCAGACAAGGGAGGTCTTCACCGATTCTGTATAGTTTAGACAAAAGACATGATGAACGACGATCACTTGTTCCATAATTTGTGTATACGTGTACAATTGAACAGGAAAGAAAGCTACAATGTAGTGAGCCAACTGAAATGGACATGATACCGTCATGCCTGTGCCAACCAGCAACTGAAAGGCACTAAATGAATTGGATTCAAAACAAATTGGCACTAAATGAATTGGATTCAAAACAAATTGGCTCCAGTAAGGCCAGTCTCAGTGGGAGTTTCATGGGCAATAAATAGAGTGCCACATAGGCAGTTTTGGTGATGTGGCAGTGAATTAATGAAGAGAGAGGTGAAATGAGTTTTATGGTGATGAAACTCTCCATACACAGTTACCTAGACAGCTTGTGTCTTGCATGTAACCTAGGGAACAACCATAGATAAAACTATGCATTGAGAGTGGGGTGTTTCATACTAGTTTCAAACATTTTTAGATGATGTGGCACTCTAGGTAATTGTGTCTATGAAACTCTATTGAGAATGACCTAACATGCCCGAGGCTGTTGTAGGACCAATCTGTAGTGATCCTCGCGAAGTGTGGCGCAATCCTGAGTACTAAGGCTAATCCCAATGGGAGTTTCATGCACAATGGGTGCCACATAAGCCATTTAGATGACATAGCATAGTTTTAAAGAAGAGAGAGAAGGAATGAGTTTCATCTAGATGAAACCATGTCTACACTGTTTCCAAGTCACATTGTGTCTTACAATTACATGCATTCAGTACATAGGAAACGTCAAAACTGAAATCATGCTTTGTAGGGGTTGTTTCATCCATAGTTTCATGGTAGTCTAGATGATGTGGCTATATTGGAAATAGTGCAATGAAAGTCTCCATTGGGAATAGCCTAAAGACGTACTACTCCGTTCGCAATCCTCCTGAAGCGTAGTGCGAGCCTGAGTATTAAAAAAAATACTCTGCTAACGATCCTTTTGAAGAGTGCCCGCCCGAGTACTAAAATTTCTTGGCTAGGAACGATGTCTGGCTCCGCAATTGCTAGGGTCCGGGTTACCCGGACGGTAAGCTCCCTCCGGGCACCCCCACCTTGACGTGTGTATAGCAGATATAAAAATTCATAATTCATAAATTAAGGATTCAGTCAAATTTTGATTTTACCATTGTGTTTGTTATGATGAGATTTTCAAAACTAAACCACACTCGACCACGTTTAGACTAATTGTTTTGAAATATTTTTTATACAGGCATAACAATTCAATTCAACGGCGAACAAGTCATTTCAATTCGTGCAACAAAAAATACTATACGGAAGAAACATAATTTTATACGAGTGGAACAAAACGGTGGGTGTAATAATTTGGTTCAACACAGAACAAACCTTTCCAAATCATGAAACAAAACGTTATACGGGAGGAACAAAATTTCATACAAGTGGAACAAAATGATGTTGTTTAGATTGTTTGCACAATAGCTACAAAATGTTTCATGATATTGCTAGATTATATTCCGTTAGTGTAGTTTTTGTTCCATCTGTATAATTTTTATTCTTGCTGTATAAAATTTTTGTTCCGCGGTCAAGGATGATTTGTTCCGTGCTACCATCTCATTACATTGCTTCTGTGCAGCTTTTATTCCGCTCGTGTAAATTTTTGTTCTGTTGGTGTAAAATTTTGTTACATGGCTAATATAATTTGTTCCGCAGTATGATTCTATCACATCCCTTCTGTGTGCTGTGTGAAAATTTTGTTCCACCAGCTAAGATAATTTGTTCGATGTTGAAATAGAACATATTCCATCTTTATAAAAAGTCTAAGCTGATTTGAGTTAATGATCGACAATTCCCAGTAAATTTCTCACTCTTATTTTTTCATACTTGAAAAAGTGATCAATAATGTTGAGATGTCCACACGTGTAGATCTTATCCAGGCTCTATAGTTCAGACAAGGGAGGTCGTGAATCACGCTCAATGATGTGTACAATTCGGACAAAGAGAGTAAGATTTGTGTATGTGTCACGTGTATAGTTCAGACAAATAAAGGAGGTCTTCACCATTCTGTATAGTTCGGACAAAAGACATGATGCATGTATCACTTGTTTCGTAGCCTTTTTGTGCATTCGTGTACAAGTGCACATGAAAGAAAGCTACTCCCTCCGTCTTAATACAAGGCATTCTATCCATTTTATGACAAATTAAGAGAAAGAACAAGAAAGAAAGCTACTCCCTCCGTCTTAATAAAAAAGGCATTCTATCCATTTTATGACAAATTAAGAGAAAGAACAAAAGGCACATGTACCCTCTGAGACGTTTCTATGGCACCTTAAATAATCTGGCTCAAACATGAATTAGCCTGAGTACATTGAAACTAGCATACAACTTGTAATGAATGTTTTAATTTATAATAATGGTAGATTCGTACTAAAAATTTACTTTGGTACCAAGGCGTACATTGAAAGTAGTATACAATAAATATTGGGTTAACGGTAACGTCTAGTGTAGAATAAAAACAAATGTTTAATTGTATGAGGTAAGACATTAATAAGTAACATGTGGATCATACTAATCAATAGCAAGTGTGTTGCTATTATGATTCAAATTTTAAAACTCTCAGTCTAAGTGGTGGACCTAACTTTATGATGTAGTGCAGCTTCACTGAGGCAGCTAACAAAGTAAAAAAGAAAATCTCTATCTCTACTACTAAAAAGATCGAATGGGGTAGTTGTCGACCACCAACTTTCGCGACCGCGAAACCAATTCCCGTCCGAGAAAAACCTTGCGACCGCGACCCCACGTCCATCCGAGAAACCCCGCGACCCCACGTCCGTCCGCGCCGGAAAAATATTCTGTGCAGCCGGGCTGCAAACTCACTTCTGTGCAGCCCTCCTCCCGATGCTTGACGCGTGGACAGACATAGAATCCCACGGTCTACTCCTCCCGGCTCCCGCTCAGCTCGTGGCGTGGCTTCAAGCGCAGACGCCCACGGAGGCACGGCTCGGCTTAGCTGCGGATAGAAGACGCATTGGCGGCGCCTGCCTCATCTGCCTGTCGGCCACCGTCCGCGAAGACCGAGTAGACGACGGCAGGGACATAAGTCGTCGTGAGCCTAGACTCGATACTCGATGTTCTTCAGATTGATGATGTGCAAGCATCTCGTCTCATGCTGAGCCCCTATCGTCCATGGCATGGTAGTAATCAGCAGAGAACGAGCTAATGCTTAAACTACACAGGCGATCTCCGAAATCGAATGGAATTCATGCCATGAAAACCATAGACTAAGCTTAGAAAGGATTAAAGTAAAACAATTTTGCTTTAAAGATGTGATCAACAGCAGGACTAATAAAACATGAATCTAGCTAACTAGGGCGGTCACCTGCCCTCTCGGTGCCGGCCGCAGGCATGTCGAAACGATTGAGGTCGGTCTTCTACCGTGCAGGTGCAGCAATGCCGGTGCCTAACTTGGCAGCCGGCGGCGGCGCGCCGATGCGGCATCCTCGATGGAAGAAACAGGCGGTCAGGGCTCAGGGGCCGTTGGAGCCGAGCCGCGGACGTCTCACCTGGAAAGCCGAGTAATAAATGAGATCGCCAGACCCGTAAAGCGAGCAACGTCGGATTCTCTGTCTGTCCACGCGTCACATATCCAGCGAAGGGCTGCACGGAAGTGAGTTTGCAGCCCGGCTGCACAGAATTTTTTTCCTCCGCGCCCACCGCACGCCCACCGCAAGAATCGCTACTCCCGAAAACCCCGTCCGTGCCCACCGCGAGAATCGTGATTCAAATCATCGCGCATTACCTCATCTCCTGCCACACGCCGGCATCGCCTGACGCCGTCATCTCCTGCCACACGCCGCCATCGCCTGACGCCGCACGATGCCATCCTCTCTCTCGACGCAGCAGAAAGACGCCGAAGCCGCCACCGGCCGCCAACCCCTCGCACCGCCGGCCGTCAACACCTCGACATCGCCGGCCGCCTTCAGCAGGTTGCCTCCAGCCTGACCTGCAGGAACGGCGCCTGACGCCCTCCCGGCTGTGGCCGCCGTCCCCTCGACATCGCCGGCCACAGCAGGAATAAGCCCATCGCCGTCGTCCCCTCGCATGTATTCCTCCGCTGACTCCGCATGCCGCGCCTCCCCTCGACACCGCCATCCGCCGACTCCGCATGCCGCGCGTCCCCTCGACGCCGCCGCCGTACGCCTCACCTCGACGCCGGGCTTCTCAGCTGATTTTGGAGCTTCATCGCCACCAAAGAGGTAGCCTAAGGAACTCTGACCAATAACGTTTCCCAGAATTGCATTGCCTATCATTCAGATGCTTCGACTGTTCCTTTTTCATGCACTGGCCCAGAATGTGGCCGGCGATCAGATACACACCTGATGCTGCGATCGAAAGAATGATCATTGCTTGCACCATCTGTCTAACATGTTTAAGACTGTTTAAACATTGTTGTTCAATTATCTTTTTGCATCAGACAGACACCCGCCTGATGTTGTTTACTTGTTTGCGAGTAGCTTGTTGCTTGTACAGTATGCCTCTTCCGAATAAATTGATGCTTGATTATTGGTCTGCCCTTTATTTCAGTCAATAAACAATGGAAAAGAGGAACAATAGGGGGGAACACCATCCTTTTCGGGACCTGACAAATGCCAGTAACATAGGTAACATTGATCATCAAATCGCTGGAATCATTACAATTAACCTGACTTTGCATTCGTTTGTCTAGCAGCAAATGATTCGCTAACCCCGGTGTCCGATTCTATACAACGCAAAAGAGAGAGAGAAAGAGTCCGATCTGCGGCTCGTCGTGCAGCATTGTCTGATGAACAACGGCTGGAGGTAAATAAGAAACGTCGTGAGGCATACCACCAAAAAACCAACAAACAAAAAAAACCCAACAAGAAAAATATCGTTCCGCTCATGCATGGTATTGTCCATGCAAGCAATTCAATCCATCATTCAGGTATTGTATCACATCTTATTTATTATCATTATCTAAATTATAATATAACATGGAAAATATCGACCCGCTCATTCTTGTTGTTTTTTAGATGTTTCCTATGCTTCAAATATGGAATGCATCAATACTTCAAGTCATGATCCAGGTACTGTGATGATCAAATCTTATTTAATACCATTATCTTTCTAAAAAAATTTATAACCAGGACATACATCTTTGGTTCTTTCTCCACAAGGTTTAGAAGCTTCAAACATGGAATGCATCAATCCTTCCAGTAATAATTCAGGTATTGTGTCTATCTATAAGATGATCAAAGCTTAATTCATAGCATTATCTATCTAAGCTAAAATATAACCAGCACATACATCTTTCGTCCTTTTTCTAGATGTTTTAGACGCTTCAAACTGGGAATCCATCAATCCTGATGAAAGTGATGATTGGTTATTAAAAAATGATTCATGCCTTCCTCGTAATCTAACAACCCAGACAACAGGTATATAGATAATTTGATATGTATTGTACTTGGAAGTTTTTTTTATATCTTTTGTATATATAAATTAACTGCTAATAATATGGAAGCAGAACTCAACTCAGAGATAGCCGGAGATTGTGACATTATTGCAGAGAAGA
This sequence comes from Digitaria exilis, assembly GCA_015342445.1. Lineage (NCBI taxonomy): Eukaryota > Viridiplantae > Streptophyta > Magnoliopsida > Poales > Poaceae > Digitaria > Digitaria exilis. The sequence continues at coordinate 1,791,274 of JACEFO010000430.1, forward strand.
TTGTGCACACCAACCCAGGTGCAACCCCCCCTAATGAATCGTATGATTCCTTATTGTACAGTACACCGATTTAGGTAGTAGGCTTTTACATGTAGGGATGGTAATCTGACTCTCCATTATGTTACCCAGCAAAACATCATTCGAGTCCACTGGTGGCTGATCCTAAGGATCTTATAAGAGAGAGACAAAGAGCACGATCTGCAGCTCGTCGTGCGGCAATGTCTGAAGAACAGAGAATGAAGATAAACAGTAAGCAGCGTGAAACATACCACTCTAAGACACCAGATCAGAAATCCTCAAGGCAGCAACGAAAGATGGAAAAGAATAGGACACCAATCCAGGTTGAGGGAAGGAAATCCTATAAAAGGAAAATGAAGGAATTTCAGGCAAATAATCTGCATCATGAATCAATCGCCATGGAAAACCCACATTATACCCCAGAGATTATAGTCCCTATAGATGATGAAACCAAGATTAGCACTCGCGATTGGGTTATTCCAGAGGTAACCGGCCACCCTGTTTACATCCAGCCAGCAGATGATATTAGAGATGTCGACACCCATTCAGATCACGCTGATCACCAGACACATAGACATAATGTAACACATGGGGAGAGACATGCGTTACTGGTGCGTCAGACTAAAAAGTTTGAAACATCTACTTTAAAAAGAGCTAATAAAATTGCTGAAGAAGACATCACTGGACTCCAGACCGAGACTCAATCTTCTACAATAATTGACAATGGTAACTCACTCTATCCTATGGTAACTCACTCTACAATAATTAAGGCCATTCCTCTTATGGGAATCTATTCCTTTTTACAGATGATGTGATCCAGAATGATGTTAGTGACTCGGCACCAAGAACTGTACCTTCAGACATTGATACTGGTAAATTGACAATAAAAAAAATAAATATTTTGAAACAATTGTTTATACCAATGTATTGTCTCAACCTTATTCTATAATTGACAGAACACACCAATGAAGTCCCTCATACCGTTACGCCACCTAACACAAGACCATCTATGACCGAAGGTACTGTACAAACATTGCTTCATAATTGTACCCCTTTCTATACCTTTCTGTTTAAGTAAAAGCCTTATGATGATGTATGGGGTTTAACTCTAATCGTCATGCTATCTTAAAAGGATTGCCGACGACTGATGGTGATGATGACATCGTATTTGAGGATGATGACGAAGAGGACGAGGGATACCTTTTTGCCGGACAAGGTACATGTCTGTTTGTTTAGCATCCATTCATGTATAAAATGTATATGATGGTCTAACGTGAAACTGATCATTACAACTCCAGATGAGGAAGTAGAAGAACATGATGTTGAACCTGACGATGTTGGTGAAAATGGCGACATGCCAGATGTTCCAGATCCATTCGAAAAGGTTTATGCCAATGTGCCATCTGAAACACACATGCTTAAGCCTGCTGAAAACTGTAAGCACTGCAACGCGAAGAGGTTTGAGTCTAAGCCGCCTGCATTCTGCTGTCGTGGACGAAAGATTGTTCTCTCCACACCTGACACCCCACCTGAGCTCATGAGGTTGTGGACAAGTTCCGACTCAGATGCTAGGCACTTCCATTCAAACATTAGATTTTTCAATGGGCACTTCTCTTTCACTTCCCTTTACTGTCACCTAGATCGTAGGACCACCAACATGAGGAATGGCGGTGTCTACACATTCCGTGCTCATGGCCAAATTTACCATAACATACGGTCATTTGGTAAAGAGGATGGAGTGGAATCTAGACATCTTGAACTCTACTTCTACGATGATGATCCATCACTTGAGCACCGGTATGCGAAGTGTCGTGAAGAGTGCAAAGCAAAGGACGAGGAGGTCATTGATCAGCTGGTGGGTATCATGAATGGCAATCCCTACTCGCACCATCTTAGGACCATGGGGCAGGCTGAACATCTCGAGGACTATCATGTAGCATTGAACCTCGACCCATGGCTTGACCAGAGAACGTATAATGTGCCTATCACATCAGAGGTTGCTGCCATTTGGATGGAAGGAAGTGAACGTCGAGGTCAATTTGATAATAGTGTTCTCTTGCAAGGGAAGGATAGGTCTATACATGGCATCCGATCATATCGGCTCGAATTGTACAAGAAGGTATTATGCAAATTCCATGCAACCCCGATTAAATGTGCCTTCATCATACATTTTCACATATGGATCTTTGCTCCTTTCAGATTACGAATGCACCAAAAATGATATATCTGCAATCGATTGTGTGAAAGAAATTCCTAAACAACCTGGGCGTGAAATGGTTGTGTCCATCGGTGGTGCTATCGTCAAAAGACAAAACATAGAGTGTCTTTTTTACAACACTGAACACGTAACTGATGAGGTAAAATCCATATATGTTCCTGTGCAAACTAACTATTTTGGAATATAATGTATACCTTCTAATTGCTCTACCTTCGCAGATCATCAATGCATATATCGAATTATTAAGGGCACAACAAGACATGGTTAAGAGGGCAGGAGGTACTTGGGACCTTGAAAATACACACATATGCAGCCTCATGAAGCGTGATGGCAGAAAAGACCAGAGCATAGCAAATAATTATCCAGTACGTGGCGATAACCAAGTTCCTGCTATGGCTCACAGGGTCCTAACTTATTTGGATCATGACATGGTAACTGATACTGCTAGCCCTTGTTTATATATGGTTGAACAACATATATTAGCTGATGAACTTATTAAAATACCTAATATGTGCACCCAAAGTGATACGATTAACAATTCTGTAGGTCTTTCTTCCAATAAATATAGTAGAAAGCCACTGGTATCTTGCTGTTGTGAATGCAAACAAGCGTGAGATACAAGTGCTTGATGCCTGCTCTACTATGTTCAAACGCAATGACCTCATAACTACTGTAAGTAATCTCTAAGACACGCCCTTACTACTATAGGTTCAACTACTATATGCAAATTACAGATTTTGTGTATGTTTAGCTAACTGGCCTTTGGAAAGGGATAGAGTTCGTGTTGCAAATTACTAATATTGCAGAACACAGATGGCCAGACATCAATGTTGACTCTTGGCCAATTATAGAAGTATTTGAGCAAAAAATGCAATTCGATGGGTATGTCCTAATTCATTGGCAAGCTATTGCCCAGTTGATTTAACATCTGTACAAATGATCATCCTATTTTTATGTCTTGCAGTGTTTCATGTGGTCTGTTTTTACTGAATTACATGGAATATTGGACCGGCCATCACTTGACCGACGATGTGACTCAGGTATTTCATAGAACATTTAACCATGTGTGTTTAATAACACATATATCCCTACTACTAAATAAAAATATTACTCTCATACAGGCCTATATGAAGATGTTTAGGATGAAGCTTGCTGCTATCTTGATATTGTCAAAGCGCAATGACATAGAAGGCTGCCAGATATTATCAGAAACAGATGAAGAAGACACTGGTAACCCAGATGATGTCATGGAAATAGAAAATCCAAACAAGAGAAAACATATTGAAGAGGGTGATCTGACATCTCAAAAGGTAACACGGAACGATATACAAACTCAGCAAATTGAAATCAAGCCAAGTGGCGATGAAAAGTTCTGGTTTCAATCCTTATTGGGTGCGAGTATGCCATTGAGCAAAGAAGAAATGAAAGGAATGTTGTGTGATTACATTGTGTCAATTGATGATGCTGCGAAACTGAAGTAAGCTTCCTCTATCGATGCAATATATTATAGTTTATAAACATATATTAGACTCTTAGGATTTTTTTTATGCTTAGTTTGACCTTCTTGTTTTATTATAGGAGGAATTGGGTGCGAAGCTTTTATCCGTACAACATAACATTAACTCTCAATGATATCCAATTGGCGCTACATGAGAATCAAACCATGCCTCTTGGATGTTTCAACATAGGTGCCGTTTTCGTGCGTACCATGAGTACAAAAGATTGAAGTGTCGCAACAAAGAGATGTTAAAGCACTACAACGATCTTCGTTTTAGTGTAAGTTTGTCCATCATATAAATATAAATTTCTTGGTTTAACCATATTCTTGTATATCTATCATCTAATTCAACAACTACATATCACAGACAATGTGTGAATTAACACGAGCTCCAAAGTATCATACAAGACATAGTCATGAAAAGTGGGCTGAAGCAATTGACGAAAGGGAAATTATAAAATACAACCTCAAGTTGCAGATATGTAAGGATGTTTCCTCTTTTTTTTAGTAGTAGAGATTTTCATTATTTATCCTAATAGCTAATTGTTTTTCAGTTTCTCTTGTCATGGCTACACGTCAAAAGATTTATGCTTTATGTGCTAGATCATAAAGACAAAACAATCACGGTTATTGAGCCTAAGCCAGTTCCAAAATGGTGTGAAGACATGCCCTACAAAGATCATGTCAAACAAAGCATACAATGGTCCCCAAAATACATGCATGCAATGAATGTACGTAGCCCCCGCTGGAATCACGAGGATATTTTCAAGTGGCCATATATTCGTATAAGTGGAATTGAACTTGACGACAAAGGGTAACTAACTATCACTGATTTATAGTTCAAAAAAGAAGTAATATATTAATTTTATAGTAGAAGATCTAACAATCAGTAATTGCATAGGTTTGAAAGCGGTTTCCTCATCCTACAATACATGAGCGCGTGGAAGAGTGAGCAGAATACTCAGATATGTAAGGTTAGTGTAGTAATTCCTTATAATTTATATAAAAAAATTCGGGACATGCTTGTGCTAGACTATATAAGATACTTACGCATGTATTCCTCGTGTTTACAGGATCCGACCGCAATGCGACAGAATTTCGTCACTGAAGTCTTGTCGAATGAAGCAAATATATATCGAAAAATACTTCCAGAAGATATAAAAATATATCTTAGGCGCATCTTTGATTTAAATTTTTAATAGAGAACAGTGAAGTAACAGTGAATTATTGTCTTCTAGAATGATCAATGTGATTTGTTATACAATTGTTTCGGTCCTGTAGCAACGCACGGGCACTATACTAGTACTTGCAAAAAGAAAAATAAAAAGTGGGCTTTCCCATGGCTCGAGGACCTTTATATGTAAAGGAAACATGCGGGAATCGATTTTGTTACCGTCAACCATGGTAGACGCGACATTATTTGGAGCGCTCATCCTATCCACAGCCTGTGCCCCGAACGCTTGTGTCACCACGCTCACTGCCCCACAACGCCTTGCTGCTGTCGTGCTCCATGAGCTGCGGAGCTGCCACGAGCCTCCGCCTCCGACCGTGGGCCGCTCGCGTCAGCCGTGAGATGTTTGCTGCGAGCCATCGCGCGCCGCCCCTGACCGCCGCTTGCTGCCGTGGCTCTACCTCGCGCCGCGCCGTAGACCCAGCTCACCGGAGATTCCAATTCCGCGGGCGCCTACCAGCACCCTTGCTGGTGAGCAACCCATGCCGCGGTTGCCGCCTTCCACCATCACCTCCATCCACAGCTGCCGCCTTCCACCACCAGTCCCCCCTCCCCCGCCGCCGCAGAACGAGGGAGGCATGCGAAGAGGTGCTGCTAGCGCAAGGAGCTGGTTGTGTTAGCGAGTAATGCAAAAATAAGATTGAACACGAGACACGATTTTACGTGGAAAACTCTTACGGAAAAAAATCGTGGGCGCCAACTGGCGATCTTCACTATAATAGAGAGAGTTACAACATAGGGAATACAACAAGTCGTCTTTTTCTTTCCATACAACTACAAGATATATATATATATAAGGGGACTAAATAGACTGTAGTCTAATACGGAAACAAATCTGCTAACACATAACCTGAACCGTGGGCCCTCCAGACATCCCCATAGGACTCACGTGGGAATCCGAATATCAACAGGCCGGCCGGCCGGCGAGGAAGGGAGAATCGCGGTGGAGAGAGAGAGGGAGGCTGGAGAGAGGACGGGATCTTCGCCGCCGCTGCCAAGTGTGGGTCGCCCGCCAGCAAGGGTGCTGGCGACGCGCCCACGGATTTGGAACCCCCCTCCATCGCCCTGTTCTACATTTCGAATTTTTCATTTCAATATTTGTTTCATACAATTTCAACATTCCTTTTCTATAGTTCAAAATTTTTAAACGCTAATGTTGAACCTGCTTGAGAGTAACGTGGACTAATCCTATCAAAATATTGAGTTAACAGTTTCAAACTATTGAACATATTTGCAATAGATTAATTCATTTACACAACATAACTGGATCAGAGTGAGCCTTAAAGATGACTTGTCTATCTTCCACAGGATGGATAGTAAGGCCTACTTAACTTCTGAGTCTAGGTGATAGTAGGGATTTTCTATCTATCTTCGTCGGGAACAAATTATCTTTTTTGCTTTCTAATATTTGAGATCTATGGAAATAAATCAAAGAGATGCAAGTATGTGGGAGAGCGGAATTAGAAACATGGGATTCCTGAATTGTTATTCGCATACTCATGATAAAGAGTAAAATACATCACCGGTTCCTAAACTTGTACTGTTATGTCATCATGGTCCCTAAACTCGCAAATCGACCGTTTAGATCCTCAAACTTATTCGGTTGTGTCATCTCGGTCCCTAAATCTCGTGTGAGAGACACAACAATATAAGTTTAAGACCAGGTCATTATTACTCAGAAAGCACCATTAAGACTGATAGATTCCTGTGGGATGTCATAATCACTCCTAGCAATAACTCAATTGAAGAAATATAGGAATGGAAAGTGAATGGTTTCATCTGAATATTAAATACTGGACGTACTAATTAAGAGATAATAGTTTAAGGTTATAAAATGATTTTTTTCTAAGAACAAGTTTTGAACTGAGCACACGCCTTAATTACAAAGTAACTCGAGCTTAAGCAATAATCTCCAAAGAGTAGATGATTGATATCATAGACAATAAAACAAGGGGCAGCAATAATGGCAATGAAGGTCGTAACAAAGACTGCATACGAAAAGAACGCGATCAGATCTGCAGATAGCGTCGCCTCTGCCTCTTGGAAACGGAGGATCTCATCTCAGATCCATGCGTGCCTCACGCATTACTCGATGTAGGCGCTCGGTGCAGTGTCCACTGAGTCGATCATGTTCTGCATCCTGGTAGTCCTGAAAATCAAGGATCTGTTCTTGGACGCAGAGCCTGGCGTCGCTGCACGTTGCGACCTGTGGGAGCTCAGCCATGACAGCATGTAGGGCAACCCTGCTGTCTCCACATAGAGCTCATGATCACCAGGCGATCCTCCTCCTTCCTGCATATGATCCAGATCCTCGGAAAGGTCGAGCCAAACGTCCATGGCTGCCTTTGACTCATTGGTGCCTTCAATGTCCTTCCTCAAGCTGGCGAGCTTCCCTGTCACGACTTTAGCCACAGTAGTAGTAGGGTCAATACCTTGAGACCATATCTCGTTGACGCCATTGAAGACCTTGGTTCTAAGAATCTCACTGGCCACTTCAACAAAAATGTTACCATCTTGGGCCCTCCCCCATCGGGGCCTCTCCACAGATATCTCAACTGGGTCCGTATCCACACGAACCCGTGTTACAGGGCAGCAGTAGCTTGCTGTCACAGATAGCAGCTCCGTCTTCGGTGTACCGGAGAAGATGGACCCACCAGCTTCCTCTGCTGGGATGTCCACGTAGACAATGAAACTCTTCTCTTCGCTTGCATAGAGGTCGTTGAGACCGATCCTTCTCGACTTGCCATCGTCTTCTTCTACGCTAAGACAGTCGTAGCCGCCACTGGTTATGTCAGATATCCGCACAGCTGGGTGAGCTGGACGGATGCAGATCTCTGCGTCCCGTGCAATAATGGATGTCAGGCCACCAATGTACATGGCCATGGCTTCCCTGACGTTCTCGTAGCTGTCGGCTACGAAGGAGTAGGTGCCATGGCCATGACCTCTTGTTACGGAGGCGTAGAGTGAGCAGGGATCGTGGCTGCGACCAAGGCCCAAGGTGTTGGTGATGCAGTTTCCAGCACCAGCTGAATCTTCACAATCGCCTGCGGTTTTTAGCTCTCCATCTGAGAGGAGCATAATGCTGCCCACACGGTCGTCGTCGTCTGGGATGCCGCTCTGGCCACGCAGAGTCTGCAAAAAATTGAGGGACAAATCAAAACATGCACAAGAAAAATTTGAGTTAAAATCTTTACTGTAGACTCTCTCTGGAAATAATATTTCATTCATCATACCTCGTCTGCAAGTTTCATGGCCTCCGTGACCATGTCGGCGTCGCCACGAGGTTGCAAAGAAGCAATCAACTGGTTCGTCAATCTCTTGGCGTCGTCCGTCATGTACGTCAGAGGAAAACAAGGTTTTCCACCATCATCACCACTGGACGCCACAATAATGGATAGCCGGTCTGTCTCCTCCAGGTTGTGGACGACGAACTTGCAGCCCTGCTTCAGCTGCTCCAGCTTGTTCTCCTCGCCATTCACGCTCCCACAGATTGCCAGAACCATGACGAGATCGATTGGGGCACGGGGCTGCCTCGTGTAGCACGGTGCCTTGGCTCGTATCAGCACGGGCACACTGTCGTAGCATTGGGACCGTGGGAAAGCACTGTACTTCACGAAGTGATTCAGCTGGATCTTCTGAGCATCGGTTTCTTCTTTTTCGGCCCGTAAACTTTCACACCGCTCTAGATCTTCCGACCACTTTGGCTGGATCTCTTTAACGACGCTTACTTGAGTTTCGTCTTCTACCTGCAAACTCTCCGAGCAGCAGTACTCCCATTCGATCGTCGGTTCAAGGCTGCATGTCATTCGGAACTCGTAAACTTCCGACCGCTTCGTCCCAAGCATAGGGTGTTCGATGGGCTGCTGCTGGTAGCCGCTGCTGCAGTTAGTCGAACACCAGCTTGCTTGGCTAATCGCGTGAACACGGCTTCCTTCTTTGGGCTGCAACTGTTTACAAGACAAATGATTTAAGTCTTAGTACTCCCTTATTTGTTGAAATAAACAGATGTTCTAGATTTTTCTTCGGTCAACTACTCCAAACTCTGGTTCCATGCTCTTTATGAATTGAGTTTGGATACTTGAACGATACAAGTAGATTTATTAAACATCACTTATTGCTTGGTATAAAACTTTAGTAAATGGACTAAGGTCAATGGACACAATTTTGAACTTTATACTTGATCACATCGATACTTAAACATCACTTATTTCAAGACTCGAGGTCAATAATGGACTAAGACTTTCACATAGTTGTTCAGAGAGTCCACGCAGGTGCCAATTAGCCCAACCTCCACCATTAAACTCTTAAGAGAGGATGAACTAGTTTTGTGTCTAGTCACATTGGTGCATAAATATAATGCTTATAAGGCTAGAATTGTGGCTAACTCAAATTTTTACGTAACAGAGATTTTCCATTCTTTGCGTTCTCTTCTTCTTTATTGGATTGATCCTGTGGCCAAATCATTACTCTTCCATCCCAAAAAAAAACATCGCAAGTCAATCTATCTCAACTTTGACCAAATATAATTATATTTATCATGAAACATATTTTCACATCATATATATTTATAGTTATAAAAGTTTATACTATTTTCTAGTATAAGTTTAGTCAAATCTAAGGAAGTTTGACCCAAACGCTAAACTGGATGGTCCCCTTATTCTATTGCTAAAATGGTCCCTCATCCTATAAGTCAAATCTAAGAAAGTTTAACCCAAAATCTAAGAATGTCTTAGCTATAAACTAGCTCAACGTAACCTCTTGTGTTATGATATTTTGCTTCTATCACTTTAATTTACACGATTTCATATTAATAAACACCAAAAACTGTACTTTTATGCTAAAACTATATATTCAAATACACAACTCTAGTCACATACACACATTAAATAATATTATATAGGTAGCAAAAAATTGTGTAAAATATTATGATATTAATCAAAGATATTTAATATACCTTAATAAATACTTTTCCATTGCCTAATGCGAATCTGATTGTAGTTTAAGGTAACATATGTATCTAAATATGAGCTAACAATATTGTTGGGAAGGAAAATCCAAGTGAGCACATAATAAGTTGTCTGGCAAAACATTACACCTGTCCACAAGTAAGTGCTCATTTAGACCTAAATTAGTAGAAATTGGAACAATTATATTTTAAGATTATTGGGTAAGATCCAAACACAAATGGAGTCATTAACTGTAACGTTATTTGAAAATATTATTTGATGAATCCAATGTAACATATATTTCCTACATTAAATTGCATTTACCAATGAAGAAGTGTGCAAGGCGTCCCTACTTACCATTCCCGACCTCCTTGGTCTCCTTGGCTTCTTTGTCCTACGGGCAGCCTTGACTTGCTGCGAAAATCAATTAATTGTATTTAGAGACTAGGGAATAGAGGTGGGCCATGTAAATATACATACAGACTATTTTTTATCCCTTGTATAAACCTTTTATTTTAAATATTTAAACCACTGAAGGGCCTTTCTCTCCAGTTTCTTCAAATACATATAGCTCCCCATATCATAAATTTAGTGTTCAATACATAATGAAAAGATACTTAATGACCGACTATTAAATTACTTGAAACATTATGATGCCGAAGACTAAAATTATTTAGCTAGTACCACCTTGTCAAGTATTCTACAAATAACAATTTAGGCCAATCCCAATGGAAGGTTTCATATTGATGCTTCCAAGATAGCCACATAGGCTAGAAAGCTATGAAACAATGTATGAAACTATCCCTCCAATGTATGATTTCATATTGTGCTTTCCTAAGTCCCCTCTAGCATTTAATTTTATGACTAGTATAGTGTTGGTATTTGTGTACATGCAGTTTCATCTAGATGAATCTGGTTCATTCTCTTTCTTCTTAAATTCCATGCTATGTCATCCTAAGATCACATATGGCATGCTATTTAATGCGCATAAAACTCCTATGAAACCACCACTAGGAATGACCTTAGGCCAGTCTCAATGGGGGGTTTCATGGGAGTTAAATTCACTGCCACATTAGCAGTTTTGCTGACATGGCAGGGTAATTAATAGGGGGAGTTTCATGGGATGTGAGGAGAATTTCATCACCATGAAACTACTGTGGCACAGTTACCTAGTTTTCAGTCTAGTAACTGTGTCCATGAAACCCCTACTGCCTTAGTAACTAATTTTACTAGCACGATTTATTAACAAAAACTTGTATTATTACCGCCAGTTGGACCGCTTTTAGTTTCTCCATTTCCTCCTCGTCCACTCTGCCTTGTAAAGCATAAGAGAGTGAGTCTGGCAGATGTAAGAGTGCCTTGATCCTTTCTTGGAAATTACGAGCACGTTGGGCAGCACAGAAGGAACGAATAGCTTGAGCGTACATAACTTGGGGGTAGCTACTTTTTCTTTTCACTGCAATATCTGTGTACTTGATATCTTTTTGGTATAATTTGCCTTCTTTCCTATGTTCATTGATGTTATTCCACCTTGTTATTGCCCGGGCATTGGGCATCCGAAATGACACCATCTCACAGGGGCAAAGAAAAATGCCAGCAGGACTAGTGTCCTCGAATGTTGACCTAACCTTGTTGGCATTTTCTATGGCATCTAGTCCATAACTGAGCCATGCCATTGTCTCCGGATTCAGTTGCCCCCAGCCTTTATGTAGAGCTTCCTCCATGGTGAATGCTACACCTTCCATCATGAACTTGAGCTTGTCCCTGTCTTTTTTCAGCATCTCCATGGTGTCCTCGGTCCTCCATAAGTACATCTTGTTGTTCTCGACCAGCGGCTTTACCAAATCATTGTGTACGTACTTCACAATCTCTAGACAGCTATTGCCGTCTATGTTAATCGACATCTTGCTTTGGGGAAGGTCGTTATGCACTTTTAGTTTCTTGATCTGCTATGAGAAGGCACGGAAAAAATAATAGTAAGTCAGCCATTGTTTTTGGACTATATGAATGATGCAATCACGCGACACATGCAAACCATACTCATGAGCTTGCAATTATCATGTACCTCATATTGCTTATGCATAAACTATACCACTAGCTAATTAAGAGTTTAGTGTCCATGGCATGCCGCACGCTAAAGCTTCTCAACAATTAGAATCGATCCTGAATTCCTGATTCTCCTTTCCTCTTGCGTTTTCTGTCTCCTTACTTCCCTTTTGATGGCATCATACGAGAAACGAAAACAACCAGTGTAACGAACCAAATACAAAAACAATGATCAAAGTGTAATCAATAGCATCATGGGCATCACATAAAAGAGCATCATGACATAAACATTTGTATAAAGTTCGAATTATTAAAAATTTCTTGAAATGTCACTTTATGAAGGAAGTTCGAAATTTATATTGCAGCTGTGTAGGATATTTTTTTTTATAAAATACTAGGTTCTCGATGATAAATTATATTATTTTTCAAATATTTGTAGAGTTCTTTTTCTGTAGTTACCATTTAGTGCAAAATTCAAATTTTGGTGTTTTCAAATTAAAACTGTTACTAAACAAAACTGATCTTCAATCTCTTCAAATGGAGGTGTGTTCCTTGTTAAGCTTCCTAAAACGTATTTTTGACAATTTTGGACAACGAGAGCTGTTTCTTTTTGAACCAAATGTTTGAATTGTTTTCCAACCGTTATACTTGTGCGTGGGGCCACCAGCCAGTGCCTTCCCCTTCCTCCTCCCTCCTCTCTCTCCTCTGTTGGTTGGGGACGCGGTGCCCATGGACCATGCATGGTTGCCGCGGCACATCGGTCGGTGAGGCCTTGCCCACGCGTGGAATGCCTCTCCTACCTCCTGCTCCGCATCTCCTTTTAAACCCCCCAAGCTGTTGACCACCCAAACCCTAGCTACTACCTCCATTCGAGCCGAGCCTGCCACCAACCAATAGCCATGGCTGCAGATCGCAACCGTCCGATTCACCGCCTGGTGCGCCGCTCCTACTTTGGTGAGTGTGTGCATCACACCTGCGTGAGGTTGCCTCCTACTCGTGCATCAGGTTCCTCTCCTCGATGCCCAATGTGGGTTGTGCACCGTCCTCCCAATCCTCAAGGACAACGTTCAAGGCCAACAAACAACACTTGAAACAATGCTATGGTGGTCCAAGGGGCTTATGCTTCAATTGTGGTGGTACGGGCCACATTTCTAAGAATTGCCCCTCTCCAAAGCCAGGTGGTAATCAGAGTCAACTCTCGTGGTTTCACGATTGCTTGTGGATCAGATGTGGGGCATGCTGCACATGATGGGTGGGCCACCTTGCAGAACCATTATGGTTGAAAATGCATTTGACCCCCTACCTGGGTTTTGGTGTTGATGACATATGCAATTAAGGAACTAATGAGATTATTTGAGATGTTGAAAGATTTAAAAGTATAAGAGACACATTTTGAAGAAAGGAAGTCCCTCTCTAAAGGATGGAAGTGCTTTGTTGAAGATCTTTTTATCATTTTCCATTTTAAAATTGAGTATAGAAAACAATGTACTATTAAGAGGGATGTGAAGAATTATCTGGAGATGCCTAAAAGTGTTTAGTAGAGATGCTAACAACTTAGGAGAGACACAAAGGCTAACACACTTGCAATTATCCTGAAAATTCACTGTATGTTGAAAGTTCCTAAGCGCATCGGAGGTTCCAACAGGCACTGTCGGAAGTTTGGGAATACTTCCACCAGGACCGCTCAACCTTTCCCAACTTGAATTAAATTTATTTTTCGGAAGTTTCGATCACGGCTAGTTTTTTGAGAGATGGGTATAAATACCCCCTCACCCCTCCTTCACTAGCTGCCGACCCTATTCGAACAGAACACTCTCACAAGCTCTATACCCTCTTACCAAACCCTCTCTTTAGCCATTCCTTCACTCTCTTTGAGCTAGGGCTTGGGTGAGATCGATATTGACTTGAGAGCTTTGAGCCTTTGAGTTGGGGAAAGCAAACCTTTGGTCTCTAGAGCACTTAAAGTATCTCCAGTGATTGATTCACATTTGTTACTCTTGGAGCTTGCTCCTAGATGGTTCGGCGTCGCCTGTGGAGTGCTCATTGGATTGTGAGCTCCCTGAGAAGTTTGTATTACACATTCCTTTGTGGAAAATCTAGTAAGTGACTCAAACTTTCTTTGTGGTTGATTTGAGGGAGGAAAAGGTTAGTTGACAACCTTGCTCTTTATGAGCTCCTCAATGGAGACGTAGCTTCCTCAGTGGGAGTGAACTTCAGGAACAAATACTTGTCTCTTGTCTATTTACTTGTTTGTTCTTGTTGTTCATACATGCTCATGTTGTTCATTTAGATCTAGAACTTCATTTGACCCGATCTATCTCTATAAGTAGTTCCTCTTATAAAGGTCATATTGTATCATCTCCTGACATCATAGCGCAACTTTTGATTCATACAGAATATCTATTTATGCTTTAGATTTTGAATTTCGTGAAGATTACATCTACTGTCGGAAGTTCCGCACCGTTGGAACTTCCTAAGCTCGTCGGAAGTTCCATCGACCTTTACCGCTGCAAAGTATTTTTTAGGAAATTTGAAAAAATACCTATTCACCCTCCCTCTAGGCATCACAAAGATCCTTTCAATGGCACATGCACCAGACGTGGCCAAGAGCGTAGGTCCTAGGCAGTTGTTTGGAGAAATTTGCGATTTCACCACTATCAAAGGTGGGTTTCGCTCCAATGTCATTCCGCAAATGGGTTTTACCAAATTGCCATTATGAAGTTATATCCATTTGCTAGAATATTCCTTTTCATTTTTTTATAATTGGTTTTCTAATTGGGAGTGTTTATTGTTCACTCGGGTGAAACTAACTCCTCGTCACTTAAATTTTTGGACCATTAGATCAAAAATAGATATCCCATATTCCTCCTTCTCTCTCCACCGTATCCCACGGGCTGCCGCCGCTGCCTTCCCCGTCGCCTCCCCTCCGGTGCCAGTGGGCTAGGCCGCTGCCGCCACCTCATCCAAACGCTCCACACCGTCGTCCTCCCCCGGTGCTACCCTAGCCAAACCGCTCTCCCGCGTTGCCTGGGCCAGCAGTGCCGCTGCTACCAGCCTGCCACCCCCCACCCACCGGGTTGGCTGTCATCGGGCCTCCTCTAAGCCTGGTGGTGAGCATGACCCCTAACAACCCTGGAACCCGAACCTCACCGCAAGTTCATCGGAGCCTCATCGGAGTTGGAGAAGAAAGGGATGAAAGGAGAATTTGGGTGAAGGAAAAATTTAGATAAGATTCACCTAGGTAAGGTTTAACTTTTCCCTTCTAATTTCTCTCGTCTTTGGACATCCGAGTAGACCTTTATGCACCTTTCTGGTCCTGGCCTCTGCCCATGCTCTGACCCGAACAACACCCTTGCACCGCCGTTTTTATCCCTTGGCACGGGCAAGCCACCTCCAGCCACCACGCCATGGAGCTGTCGTCTTCCTCGCTTTGCCCAGAGGGCCACACCGGAAACATCGTGCTGCATTGCTCTGCTTCGCTTGCTCTGCTGCGTTGATATGCTGGCTCTGCTGACGGCATGTGGATGTTGTTATGTGGGCGTGCAGCAAGGTCGTGGGCCAAGCAAAGACGGCATCACATGTGAGATGGGGATAGCCAGATAGGGACAACGTACGGGCAGTCCAAGGGAGACATACGAGCAACAAAACCTTATCCTCTCATGGGTGAAATGGTACAAAAGATGATTGAAATCATAACATGAACTACAAAAAGAACCAAAGGCATTATGGCAAGTAGACACCATTTCTAGTACAATTTATAGATACCATTTTAGGGAGAGAGTTCCCAGAGATAAAAAAAATAGTTACAACGTGTTCTACCATAGGATGCTATTGATATCATCTCTGATCCAAACATTAGGTTCCAACAAATTAGTACAACATGCAAAATATGATTAAATCTTCATAGAAGCACAATGCTGAAGGACACTTACTTTCTTCAAGCTACTGCTAACAATCTTCAAAGTCTTCTCTTTAAAGTTTACGTACCACTACCTTCTACTCATCACAAGTATCCAAAGCAATTAAAGAAAAAAGCAAACAAAAATATAAAATAGTACACCAACCACAACATATACAAACTAAACAAATCATTTTTCAAACTAGTGTATACACGTTGATGCAATCATGTGAGGACAAGCGTCACTACAAACAGAGCTAAACTGACAAATATATATCACCTAAACATTGTACGAGAGGCATAATTGTAAGAGTATTTGCCGGCACCTAGGTACTTTTACTACTTTTTTTGGTACTTAGTATTTTTAAATAGAATTTCAAAAAATCAATAATAAGTTAAAATTTTTACAGGAAATAAAATTAAATTATATGTTGGACCCATTTATTTAGTATTTGGTCCCATAATTTTGGTATGTTTTGGTACTTTTATTTGGGTACTTCAGGTACTTGATAAAAGTTTTCACCATACGATTGTGTATGCTAAAAGTACCGTGGTACTTGCCGATTATTGTAAAAAAGTTCAAGGTCTTACCTAAAAACTACTGACATCGAGGACCGTGGGTTAAAAACTTATTATACATGTTGCTATATAAGATTTGCTATGATTGCTTAAGCAAAACAATCAATAAACCAAAGTTAGAACAATAAACAATAAAATATCTTCTTAGGACACAAATCTAATCAGGGCTGTGACAGCACGCTAGAGATAAAATTACTGTTCATTGTGCCCCTACCAGTATGGCGACCATGTTCATCTTTTTTTGTAGCTATTGATCGAAGTTCATCTAAAAAACTGGACATCCTGTGTTTCTTGCGGTCCTTAAGTTGCAGTTTCCATATGCGTCCATCATCTTAATACACATGGTTCTAGTGGCATAACTATACAAAATCCTATAGAGTGGGGTAGTAGATAACACCCATATTTACGCATAGGCTATGTATATATAGTAGTTGGCTAAATTATTAATTTTGCTCTTGTTGTTATCTATAAAGCAATCGTGGACAAATCATCCACTTGGAACTTCAATTCGAAACTCTAGTACATGCATCTGCAGAAAGATGGATGGCATTCATACAGTATGTAAGTCGGGACTACGAGAGAGAGTCTGGGATTCAGTATTAGTTTTAATATAAAAAAATACAAAAATCATCGGAAGGAGCAGAAATTATACAACGTTAACACAGCTCATGCGAGAACAGTAGGGCAGTTACTTCGTGAACCACCCCAGAGGCCAGGACACCAAGGGAGAGGGATGGAGCGAGTTACCAATTCGTGGAGATGCACAGCTCCGGACCTCCGGCGTTGGGTGCTCAGTGCAGGGGTTTGATCTGATCTGACACGCTGCGAGCAAGGAGGAGCTGCTCCACTTTTTGCAAGAGCGATCGAAGAGGGGAGGTATTGTTTTAGTGTACGTACCATGAGTTTGATTAAATTTATAAAAAAAATACATGCTACATTTAAATCTTCAATATTTTTTTAAAAAAACTAGATCATACTATCTATCTAATGATATTTATATTATACTATTTATTTTGATATATTTTTATATATAATCGATCAAATTTATTTTTTGAGAATTGAAAACAATTATTTTGAGAGGGAGAAAGTATACGACACTTCATGTGATGGCCGCTAAGACTAGTCTTAGAATATTTATGAGCAATAAATAAAGTGTCATAAATAGAGTACCAGAGGGAAGGGACACATGGACGGATCTGTGAAGTGTGAACACGACTGACCAGGGAGAGGCGGATGTGTGAACACAACTGACCGGGAGCTCTCCATCTCGAGATATTAATGGTCGTACGTAGGCATTTTAATGGCGGCTAGGAGCGGAAGATGGTAGGCACACTTTAATGGCGGGGCAGTGACCTGGGCACTGTCATCCCGTCATCAATGCTGCCACCCACAGAAGACAGAAGAGGAGACGACCGACAGCGGCGGCGCCGAGTGGAGTACAACGAGTCAACGACATGAACTGTCCCATGGCCCATCCGGCCATCCCGCTCATTGTCCGCTGTTTCAGATCGTGTTCAGTTGAGAGGAGAAAAAGAACTTTTTTTTGGGATGCGTGTTATGTGAGGGGGATGAATAGGAAAGGTGAAAAAAGAATTTTTAGGAATACGTGTTCTGTGAGGGGGATGAATAGACAGTAAAAAGTTCTTTTGAACTAAACAGATAGATCGATCCATCGTTGCGCACTCACGCCGGGCACGTACAGCAGCAGTCTTTGGGTCGTAGACATGTAAATGTTTTTTTTTCAAAATCCCCCGTGGCGCTGGTTCCCAAGCAAGCTCGTCGACTCGTGTGTGACTCAATGTGTTTAGATTCACCAACTATCTCTAAAAAGAATACTATTCATCTAATTTTTTCTATTCATCCCACCACTCTCATTCACATAACACTATTCATATATAATGTTTTTTTGTCTACATTGTTTTTTCAAGGAATGTTTCCTAATCTAAACACCCCTCATTCGACAACGGCCACGGCTCGTTGCTGGATGCGAAACGACGACCTCCAACGCCGATGTTCCCTCGCCTGCTGCGCATGTTAGCACTGAACTTTAACTAGGCACTCGCGTTGCATGATGTGTTCATGCGTGTGTATGCATTGCGTGAGTAAGTGCATGCATTGCATGCGTTTAGTAGTTAGATTAGTCCATGCGTTTGGTTGGGTCATTAGCAGGAGTTAGTAAAGAGAAAAAAAAGAAAAGATAAAATATTTAAAAAGAGAAGAAAAAATAAAGAACGATAAAAATAGAAAGAGATAGAAAAACAAAAGGAATAGAAAACGAATATATTATGCATTGTATCATGTATGCAACAAAATAGCTATAAAGGTCAAATATGCACTTAGATCACCATGATTTGTGTGTCAATGGCATTAAACATGCAGACAACTAAACAAACAACACATTATACAAGTTGTTTGTTTGTGTCAAAAAAAACAGTTGCCGTCTAAACCGTTATACTTACCCTAAATAATCTCTTTTTCACTTTTTGTGTATGCTAAAAGTAGAGAGATCTCTAAGGTTATAAGATGATGAAGGTGGTGTGGGAACAGTTGAAATATCATCTAAAGTTGGAGTGGAGGTAGAAGAAGGAACACGGGAACGACGACCATAGTGAAAAGGAAAAGGAGTTATAGCTGGAAGTGGTGGATCAGAAGGTGGAGGCGGAGGTGTTGGATCAGAAGGTGGAGGTGGAGGTGTTGGATCAGAAGGTGGAGGAGGTGGAGGAGGTGAAATAATGTCGGAAGAGGAACTTTGTAGTGAAGGAAATATAGGTGGCAGATGGAGAAAAGAGAGCGACTCAACAGAGGATGATGGTGAAGTAGAAACTGAAAAGTAAGGCCGATTTTAAAGAAAAGTGACATCACGAGAAATACGAATACGGCGAGCTAAAGGATCATAACATCGATATCCCTTATGTTCAAGACTATAGCCAAGAAAAACACACTCAACCAATTGAGCTGTCAACTTTGTGCGTTCATGAGAAGGTAAGAGAACATAACATGTGCAACCAAAAACACGAAGGCGAGAATATCTAGGAGAGGACCCATGCAAGACTTCCCGAGGGCATTTACCATGAAGGCGAGATGATGGCTGAAGATTGACAAGGTAGACGGCTGTAGACATAGCTTCAGCCCAAAAATGACCAGGTACAAAAGAGGAAATGAGAAGAGTTCGTGCAGTTTCAATGATGTGACGATGCTTGCGCTCAACAACACCATTCTGAGCATGAGCACCAGGACAAGAGAGTTGAGGTAAAGTTCCTTCAGAAGAAAGAAAGGCACGGAAAGCATTGGAAAGATACTCCCCTCCAGAGTCTGAACGAAAGATGCAAATGGGAGAAGAATATTGAGTATGGACCATTTGAGCAAAAGCCTGGTAAATAGATAATAATTGAGAGCGATGCTTCATGAAATAAATCCAGGTATAGCGAGAATAATCATCAATAAAAATAACATAATATTTGTGGCCAGCTTTTGATACAAAAGGAGCAGGTCCCCATACATCAAAATGTACAAGAGCAAAAAGGTTGAGTAGTTTTGGTGTCACTAGAGGGATATGGTAGTTGAATATGTTTCCCTAGCTTACAACCAGTACATTCAAAAGAGGCATCAACAGGTACATGACCAAGGACACCTTGCTTGACTAAGTTAGAGAGACGTGAGCCACACAAGTTGCCTAAACGATGCTGCCATTGAGGAAAAGTTGTCGCAACAAAAGCTGGTGGGGAAGATGATGATGACAGCGATGAGGCAGGAGACAGCAACCGAAGGTGATCAAGCACGTAGAGACCTGAAGAGCTCCTATGGCAACGGCCAGTACCAAGAAGAGCTCGGGTTTGTCGATCCTGAATAAAACATGAGGTGTCATCAAACCCAATAAAACAATTCAGATCCGCAAGTTGGCCAATAGAGATCAGATTCATAGAAAGTTTGGGCACAAGGGAAACATCAGAGACATCAAACTGAGAAGTGGCAATATGACCCTGATGAGTAACAATGCAATAGTTACCATCAGCAGTCTGAACAGAACGAGTATAGGGAAGAGGCTGTCAAGAATCCAATTGAGAGGAATTCGAAGTCATATGAAAAGAGGCTCAAGAATCCAACACCCAAATTGCAGTACCTGGATGTGATGTGGAGGAGAGGGAGCTAGCTGACATGTATGCACTAACAGGAGCAGAGATGGTGCTGCTGGACTGCTGTTGGAACTGAGGTGTTGCTGCTACTTGGGTGCTTGGAGAAGCTACAGGTGTCCCCCGACGCGAGGCAGCACGCTTTGTTCTCATTTCAGCCAAGAGGTGAGGATACTTCTTGAAACACCTCACATCAGGATGATTTGTCCTACCACAATGGCTGCAAGGAGTCCTCTGAGAGGTGGTTGGTGCTGCAATTGGAACAGACATGGAACGAGCAGCAAACACTGAATGCTGAGATACTGGTGAATTGGCAGTGAGCGTCTTAAGACATGTCTCTTCAGCCATAAGAGCAGATAATGCCTCAGATAATGTAGGAAGAGTAGGTCTCCCCAAAAGCTGAACACGAATGGGTTCAAATTCAGACCGCAAACCCATTACAAAGTCAAACATGGTGTTTTGCTGATCATACTTGTCCCTGGCAGTCCAAGATGCAACACAATCCTTGCATAAAGAAGAACTCTTGGGTACCAGAGTCAAGCTGGCTTGATAGCTTAGTGAAGGCAATGTAATACTCCTCGATTGACATGTCCTGCTGTTGGAGATGATGAAGATTCTAGCGAAGAGAGTAGCGAAGGGCTGAACTGCTCTGTTGATAACGACCTTTAAGGTACTCTCACATTGCCATTGCAGTATCATGATCCTTAAGACAGGAGTGAATGTTCAGATCAATGCTCATGCAGATAGCTGCCATTACACGATCATCTTCAAGTCTCCAAGCTTTGACCTCTTTGTCATTTGCATCAGTGGTGACTGTTGGTGGGGCATCAGTGAGATGGGAGGCAAGACCAACAGATCACAGTAGCATTTTGAGAGAGAAGGCCTAGTCTCTGTAGTTGGAACTAGTAAGCTTCACATCCAGCATAGGGGCACCAAAAGAAACAGGTGCAAGAGTGCTGGAAGGAGAGGTGGTTGAACCCACGACAGTATTGGAAGGAGATGCTGTTGAACCCATGACAGCAAGAAGTTGAACAGCAGCACAGAAGAAAAGAAGAACAACACCTCAATCAGTGGAGCAGAAGAAAGAGGGGTGCAGTCAATCGACGCCGGCACGCCGTAGAGGGAGAGAAGCGCCGCCTCAACAAGCAAGCGCAGTAAGGTAGGGAGGGGCGTAGCCTCAAGCAAGTCCCCCCTCCGCGAGATAGGAAAGGGGTGCTGCCTCAACTCAGACGAGGGAAGGGAGGGCTTCAGGAAGGTGTGCCGTAGCATGAGGTGAAGTCAGACCTGCCGGCTGGTGGAGGTGGCATCCGGCAGTGCAGCAGGAAGGGGTGGCGGCTGGGAGAACCATGGCTTTGTGGATATTCCATTGAGTCTAGGGTTACATATACAAGATATGAGCCAATATGGGCCATATGGCCTACTTGGGCCAAAAGACAGGAAACTATCGATCTATCCATCTAAGCCTGTCTATATATATATTGACAATTCTGATTCTATGTGCTTTTCTCCATGGCTCTGTGGACATTCCATTCGCTTTGCAACGTTGAGGTTAATACCTCCATGGACCCTATAGTCTGCGCATACAATTTCTAAAATCTAAAGAAATGTTACACAATAAAAGTTTAGCTTGAAGTATAAAAATATTAACAATAATTTGATATTCTTATTAATCTCTTTTGAGTGTTGATAGATATGGGTATATTCTGGCTTTCCAAAAATTCATAGTACTAATGTTGTTAGCCACCAAGCACCCTGTTGAAATTAAAACCCGTTGTAACCCAAATAATATTATTACTGGCCTTTTTCATAGTGTTAATTAGATACAATTAAAAAGTCATGATAATTATAGAGAGAATAGTACTCACACATATTTGTATTGTCCACTTTAACATTTCGTACCGTGACCATTTGGTTATCCACATTGGCCTCGACTAAGTTTCGATGTGCGTTGTCGTCATTGCAGCATACCTGACGAAGGAAAGCTAAGTCAATGGATTGAGTGTGAGTTGGTATTGTAGGACAACAACTGGATTGTTTCATGCATAATAGTGAGTAGAACTAACATAAAAATACAAAACAAATATAAACTAACTAATTGGAAACATATACATTCAATTCGACCATGTACAACTAGAATTTCTTTTTTTTAATATAAACAAAAGGTCATTTAAAGTACATGAAAACTTGTTCTTAAAGTTCTTTCATATTTCAAGTTTGGGGAGAATTGGGATGTCTTGGAACTCTGGCAGTGATATTCTTGTGGTTTTTAACAGCATTATTGCTCTTATTTTAACCTCCAACAATTGATTGGCTGAGATGGGTTGTGACACTAACAATGATGTCAAGGATTACGTTAATGATCTCAAACTGAAACAGAGTAAATGCAAAGAAACACAGCTCCCCAATGCCATGAAATATATTTTCAAGCTCCAATTTTAGTGCATCTGCAAGCTCAAAATGCAAGCCGCTATTATCAAGGAATCAGTATAATGCATGTGCTAACACTAAAGCTTAATTATTAAAACAAAATTAATGACCAAAAGGTGGTTTATGCTAGCAAATAACACATACCTCTCAGCCTGGTAATTTAATTTGGTAGCAAAGCAAACATACAAAAATCTCTTAGCGTCACAAATCAAATAGTTTTCACACAAACATAAGCTCTCAATATAATTCACAAGTCTTTACACTAAATAGCTCAACCAAAGGTCCTCTGTCTCTGCCATGCAAAGCTCCATACTGGACATACATTTGAAGTTTGTGATCCAAATGACCAATAGGATGTAGAGAGTCAAAGCATATTCCCTATAAAATAATAAAAAGATAATTTAGTATAGCCAAATCATAGAAGAGCAGTGAGTTATGGGGTTTGCTGTTAATCAGAGAACATTCCAATAAAATCTAAAAGTCAATTAGCCAAGGCCAGAACTCAGAGCTATAAGATGAGAGCGCAACTATAAATTTATGTTATCTGGAACTTTTGATATGTTTTCAATCCTCTAAAATCATCCTCCATGGTATTTTAAGGTATTGAAAGTTTAAGAAAAACAAGTATTCAACTCATTTCAATTGAGTATTCATTTAGTTGCCTTTGTTTCAAAATACCAATAGTTGAATGTGTTGTTTGAACAAACAGATTCACTGGACTACTCCCTTTGAAAGCTACTACCTTTCCAAATCACAATACCACCAAAATCACTGTGTATTCAAAACCACTAATGCCTTAAAAAAGAAAAATAGTTTGTAGTTACAGATCCTATTCTAGTAAACAAAAATAGAGTTTTCAATCCTAATTATAAGATAAGCACGTTATTCTTTAAAAAACAAATTAAAATATTTCAATCATGACTCTTTATATAGTAGACCAATGCGTAAAAAAATCTAAAAACATACCACACATTAGGCCGCACAAGTCATAATTCTGATGTTGGTAAAAATAACACAAAAAATTATAGAATATCGCATCAGTAACCCATTGCCTTTCTGAGAGCAGATCAGTGACCTCTTTGTGCTTCTCTTGCTTCCTACCGACAAAAAAAGGCCAACTGATTACAAAGACCCAAAAATAATATAGAGGTGAATCGATAAATATCACAGATATTATTTTATTTAGCAACCATATTCAGTAGCCAGGTAGATGTCCCAGTAGATCATCTAGTGCATAGTTTGCCTTGTTACCATGTATTGGCTCCAGATCCAGGCATGCATTTTTTGACATTTGAATAAAAAGATAAATATCCGTCTTGCAGCAGTAGGACATGTTGCATCAACCTTCTGTATACTAATCTTAACCTTTCTCATTGTTCCTGCAATAAAAAGAATCGATACAAGAAATAAGAGATCTTACAGAAACAGACATATGACCCCATGCAGATCGCGCGCGCACACACACACAACACCCATCATGGATGAGCTCAATTGCCACCGGCCTGGTCAAGCGATATCACTCAAGATGGATCCTGTGCAGCAGGGGTAAACCCTAAATAGATCGAGAAACTCGTGTGCTAGTGACCCTAGGTCATGTACCTGGCGGCATCGGCACCGGTGCCGTGTGCTCCCTCCTTCGTGGGGATGAGGGCTATTGCCACCGTGCGGGGAAGCAAAGGAGTCATGGGCTCATGGCTAAGGTGAAGGGAAGGAGTTGGTTGGCCTTGGTAGCAGCGGCACGCTGAGCACCCATTGGCACATAAGGCGCATGTGTCCGACTGTCCATCGTCGGGCGCGTCTCCAGCACACACAGGTGGCCGACGGCTTGGCCCTCGTCAATACTATCCCGAATGCCCCAGCCATGGCCACATCCTCCAGTGATAATCCTCCTCCACCGCCACCATATTAATGTGCGATGGAAAAGATTTATTTTGGTCATGGAGAGATTTTTTGTCGTGGGAAGATTCCTTATGTTTTGGCCATGGAGAGATTTATTTCTTGCGTGAGAGAGGGATGTGGGGCTTTCTATTTTTGTTTCCTTTGGATTGCAAAGAGAGCAAGGGGTGGCCATGAATATATGCATTTTATTTCCTTTTAATAGCATACATTTTATTTTCTTTTAATAGCACACATTTATTGCATTCCTTTTAATAGCACACATTTTATTTCCTTTCAATAACACTCATTTATTATCTTTCTTTTAATAGCACCTCTTTTTGTTTCCTTTTGCTTCTTGCGTTCAAATGGGATACAATGAGACCATGCGGAAGAGGATGTTTCCTATTTTACTTCCATTGTTGGGTGTATTTGTTGGTGGAAAAAAATAGGGATGAGGAGGTGGGAGGGGAGGTTTTGAACGTGGGAGGACGACAAAATCAATCTCCCCCCTCCACTTTGGTCGTCCTAGGCCCACTACTCAGATCTGAAAAGCGAACCTCTGTGAGGGGTAAAGAGGTATAACTTTGGGTGAGAATTGTCCTCAATTTGCTCATCCTTTATAGGAATAGATAAAAGATAGGCCCAATACTCAGATCTGAAAAGCGGGCCCTCTGTGAGGGGTAAAGATGTATAACTTTGGGTGAGAATTGTCCTCAATTTGCTCATCCTTTATAGGATAGATAGATAGATAGATTTAGTGGTCCAGATTGAACGGCATATCGTCGACTCATATGTTATCCAAATATGGCATGAAAGTAGCAAAACGGAATCGCTTTGACGAGATTTACGCATTTATGGCCTCCGATCGCCCATCTGAAGAATGGTCAAGAAGTTAATTATTTTTTAACTTTAGCTTATAAAAACTTTTCTGTTTCCTAAAATTTATGGAATATTACAATCATAGAGAGATTCCTTTTGTTTTGGCCATGGAGAGATTTATTTCTTGCGTTAGAGAGAAGATGAGAGGCTTTCCATTTTTCTGGCCACTGGAATGCAGAGAAATCAAACGGTGGTCATGGAAATGTGCATTTTATTTCCTTTTAATAAAATATCTTTTATTTCCTTTTAATAGTGCACCTTTTATTTTTCTTTTAATAGCACACCTTTAATTTCCATTTAATACCTTTTATTTCCTTTTAATAGCACCTCCTTTTATTTTCTTTATTTCTCTCATTGATATAAGGGGCTTTCCACTTTTTGTGCCGTTGGGATGGGATGTAGTGAGAGCGGGGAGAATGTTTCCTATTTTACTTTCGCTGTTGGATGTATTTGTTGGTAAAAAAATTTTGGAGCTGTGGAGGTGGGAGGGGAGTTTTTTAACTGGGTGAGGATGACCAAATCAATCTCCCCCCTCCCTTTGGTCGTCCTAGGCCCACCGTTCAGCCCTGGTAGGTGGGTCCGCTGTGAGGGGTAAAAGGGTGTGTTTGTGGGTGAGAAGTGTCCTCAATTTGTTCAATCCTTTATAGTATAGATTTCATCTTTGATGCAGGAGGAGCAACATTCTAGGAATAAGAGTTAAGAGAGAATTTGGTGAAAATGAGACCAAAGTTCAGGTCATTGTCTTTTGCACTTAACTTATATAGACCAAGTGTGATTACTGTTCTTGCTGACTTTTCATCGTGCAGGATGCTAGCAGAGTTACATCTGAACATAAAGGAATGGAACCTATAACGGAAGACATTGACCCCTCCAAACAAGTTCCTGTAAGTAACCTTGGAAGATCTCAGGACTTGCATTACTCACCATGATGCCCATCAACTAACCAAAGGTGTCCTTTTTATCTTGATGGTGCTGTCAATTGTAGCAGGCGGATGCCAATGCGATGGCCATCGACGAGTCAGGCAACGTCAAGAATGAACCGGAGAGCTCAACCAAAGTACCAGACCAATCGGCCATGTACCATAAGCCATGACAGTACGTCTGAACTTATCAGCGGTTTTGGTGTCCAAACACCAAAGTGATTCTGGGATACAGCATGCCATTTCAAATTCGATTTGAGTTCCAACTTATCTGTAATCTGTTAATCCCGGAGTACTCCATGGAGGCAGTGAAGTTCCGTGAGTACACCGGGAAATGCTTGAGGTTGAGATAGGCGATAGTCTGACCCCATGTATACATGATATGCGAGTTAAGTTGTACAGTCAACAGTCATTAGTCAATGCAAATATACAGTGAACTTTTATTTTTGCGCAAAAATATACAGTGAACTTGGGGTTAAGTTTCTTTTTTGTAGTCTTCTTCATGGCCCTGCAATTGCATCACTTCCAGTTCCAGGCTTACGGTTGTCAAATCAAGGTTCGAGCTTTCAGTTGAAGTTTGTAACTTGGATTTGTAGAAATAGCCTATCAACCCGTGCTTCCGCACGGGTTAGTTAGAAATAGTTTATAATTAAATTATCCATCTCATGCGTTTTTTCATCTATGAAAGATTCTAATAGTACTCTAAAGATAAATAATTATCATATATAATTGTAATAAGTTTAGTTAGTATCATTTTTTCACTTTTCAATCAGAATTCCATGTGTGTTTGATATATCTATTTAGTTGAGCTATTTAAAAAACATAAAATGCGTGTTTGTATTCCTTCCTCATACATGAATATGTGGCGACACACATCATGGGTAGTATTTTTTATACACAATAACATAAATAATATATTAATAAGATACAAATAGTAATTTAGAATTTTATATTGGTAACTTTAAGATTTTTGTATAATTATATAATTTAGAGGAGTTACTCTAACTTGTAAAAATGATATTGTTGGAACTTTAAATGCAAACTTAGGGGGTTATTTGATATTGTATTTATAAATAGGTGAGTTATTTCCATGAAGATTAGGGGGTTACTTTAGATTTTTTTTGTAATGACTAAGGTGGGTAGTTTCGATAGATAATAATTAAAATGTCTCACGTAGTAGCAGATGCTTGACTGTTGATTGACCGAGTCCTTAAAATGTGGAGTTGTTTGTTTGTCTTACAGATAAGATATGTGGACAGATGTTGTAACAGTTGTGATTTGTTTCTGATTCCTTCAAAACATCACTTGTTCCATAGAATATTTGATACTCATGTTACATGAACTGAAACTATTGAAACTTGGTAGTTCAAGTAGCTATTTTTTTTTTCAAAAAATACTTGATACTCATGGCATCTCAAACCTTTGAATCAAATTTGGTTGTTAAAATAACTATTTTATTTAGGGACATAAGCTTCACAATGAATATTTAATTATAAGTAGTAGCAGATGCTTGATGGCCGATTGAGTTGGGAAGCCTTTGATTGGGTGTAGGATATTTAGAGGTAGTTTAGATTATTAGATGGGCCCTATGATACTCCAATTACCTCCTAGGAGAGAAAGATTTAAATAAATCTGGGCTCTTAATATTAAAAGAGATAAAACAATTAACTATAAAGGCAAAAAAATATAGTCGGCAACTGCTTCCTTCTTCCGTGGATCTGGGAGGACATGATTTGCATGCGTACATGCAGTTGGACAGATTGCTTTCTGTTATTTTATTTTGTTTGGCCGTGGATCTAGGCAAACTGACACGCTCAACAAAATTCACGAAGTGGACATTGGAAGAATTAAATAAGTATAACACTCATGCAAGGAAATTATATATGATATAGGAGAAACATCGATGGGAAAAAATATCATGCTATGCATATAACTATATAAGAATCCATCACATGTGTGGGATCCTGTTCACTGCAATATATTTTATTTAATAATTACTCATTACTCATTACAAGTAAAAATTATGAAGTAGTCTAGAGTAATTATTAAATAAAATACACTGATGCCAATGTAGGATTCTAGGTGGATGTTTAGTTTTTTTTGAGAGATTTTTTAGGATTTCTCTATTTTTTAAAGCTAACCACTTAGGATCCTAGGTGGCATCACCTGAAGGCCTCAAAAGGAGCCTCCAATTGGTAATAGTAAGATAAGATTGGTAAGCCATCACATCAAACGATATGGTAACGATTGAGAAAGCGGGCAAGTTAGGTACGAGTTGAATCGAGTGAAATTCAACCAGAAACTCAACAAGGAATCATAAAAGGCAAACTGGAACTCAACCAGAAAACGAATAGAAGGGCCACGTTCCACAGTTCACATTGAGAGCATCTCAACCCTATCGCTCATATTCATCCCCAATAAAAAAACAATACTATGGGGTTGTTTATTTGGCAAACTTTATAAAACAAATTGTATTGAAAAGTATGCCAGAAACATTGCAAAATGTTGTTGCATTGATTTCTGGGCCACATGAGAGGTTTTTTTTCAAACTTTGCAAAGGGTTGTTTCGCAAAAAAGATGAAAAACCATGACAAAATTTCACAAACATTGCAAACAAACCGGGTTTATGTTAGAGATTTTGGAGATGAGAGAGTTCCAACAGATTGCCAATCATTTTTCCCATTACCAATTCTTTTTTCTCAACTTACCAAAAACTCATCTCCTCTCCCCTAAGGCGAAGCAACCCTCCCCATCCATTTTTTTGGTAGGTTGCTACAGCCGTTGTTAGAAAAACACAAAAGACAATTATTGGAGAGGGAGAGAAAAAAAAACATTTTGGTAGTGGGAATGAGCAACCTGTTGGAGATTCCCTGGTGGTTTTATAGCAAAACTTATGAGGATCATTGTTGTCAAATTTTGCCACATTTTTTGGCAGCCATGTGGGTTGCTAGAGTATTGGTCTATCCGTTGGTCTCAATCTTTGGACATAAAACAGAAACGTTCGGCATATATACTTCTTTTATACAAACAGAAAAATGGTTGGCTAAAGGTTTCCTTGATACACTATTACTTCTTTGACATGATCCAAATACCAAGTCTCGAAAAATAAATTCGAAATTCCAATATTTGTTCCTTCTATGAAAAATCCAATATTTGTTAATTCTTTCTTATTTGCTTTGTATTTGGTACAAAGAAGCTCCACTGG
Source organism: Digitaria exilis (assembly GCA_015342445.1). Lineage (NCBI taxonomy): Eukaryota > Viridiplantae > Streptophyta > Magnoliopsida > Poales > Poaceae > Digitaria > Digitaria exilis. The sequence continues at coordinate 1,821,147 of JACEFO010000430.1, forward strand.
TTAGTCAATGAGCTAGGTGTAGTACAAGGTATGTGATGTATTTTATTTTTCCTCTTTTTTGGCTCATTTGGTTGTGTTTGAATGTACTAAGCTCATGCGGTTATAATTTACACTTTTTTTACTATTTTATTTTATGTATGTATATGTTATGCGCAAAGAAAAAAAAAGAAAATGTGTGTTTGTAGATGTGCCCTGTACTGCTAAATGTGCAACGATGTTCGTGGGCCGCTCCTGTATCAGTGGTATCTTGATTCGGAGTACAGGAACTCATAATAACAGTTAACAAAGCATTTGGATTACCCCCTCTTTTGCTTTGCCAAAGACAAGAACGAGATGTAATGTATAGAGGAAAAAAATACATGCATAGTAAAATGAAGCTCCACAATCCATTTTCTTTCTTTTGTTCGTTTTTTTTTTGCAAACTCCACTTTAAAATCTTGTAAAAAATATATTTGAAACAAAAAGAATGGTGTCACCGATTTATATTTGGTTTATACATTCACCAGTTGACCTGGCTGCAAGGAAGCAAAAAAAAAAAAAAAAAGATGCCAAGTAGATGCCGGCATATGCAACTTTTCAAATTGCAACCAGTCACATTGGCTTGGCGTCCAGGGGAATGCTTGCAGATTGGAAGCTCTAACGGGCTCAGGCCTATTGGGCTGTACAATGTGCTCAATATCTACACCCTTCTGTGTAAAACCAATATTTTGATCATCACTTCCTCATTGGGTCGGGCTGTAATGTCCGTACTAACATCTGAGCCTACCTGGTGGTGAAACAAAGTGTTATTCGCACACGCGATAAATCAACGAGATGCAAGCACGTGGGAGAGCTAACTCAGAAACATGGGATTAAAGTGTTATTCGCACACTAGCGATAAATCTCGTGTGAGGTCATTATTATTCGGAAAGCAGCGTTAAGACTGACAGATTCCTGTGGGATGTAGCAATAACTCAATCGATGAAATATAGGAATGAAAAGTGAATGGTTTCATCTGAATGTTAAATACTGGACGTACTCAGAGATAATAGTTAAAGGTTATAAAATGAATTTCTTTCTAGGAACAATTACATGATTACACACCCTTGCGCAAATAAACACAGGGTAATTATAACAAGTTTTGAACTGAGCGCACGCCTTAATTTACAAAGTAACTCAAGCTTAAGCAATAATCTCCAAAGAGTAGATGATTGATATCATAGAAAATAAAAGAAGGGGCAGCAATAATGGCAATGAAGGTAACAAAGACTGCATGCAAAAAATACGATCAGATCTGCAGACAGTGGCGCCTGTGTCTCTTGGAAACGAGGATCTCATCTCAGATGTCAGATCCATGTGTCTCACGTATTACTCAATGTAGGCACTCGGTGCAGTGTCCACCGAGTCGATCATGTTCTGCATCCTGGTAGTCCTGAAGTTCAAGGACCTGTTCATCGACGCAGAGCCTGGCGTCGCTGCACGCTGCGACCTGTGGGAGCTCAGCCATGACAGCATGTACGCCAACCCCGCGGTCTCCACGTAGAGCATCTCGTCATCAGATGATCCTCCTTCCTGCATGTGATCCAGATCATCGCAAAGGTCGAGCCAAACGTCCATGGCTGCCTTCGCCTCATTGATGCCTTCAATGCCCTTCCTCAAACTGGAAAGTTTCCCTGTCACGACTTTAGCTTCAATAGTAGTAGGGTCAATACCCTGAGACCATATCTCGTTGACGCCATTGAAGACCTTGGTTCTAAGAACCTCACTGGCCACTTCAACAGAAATGTTACCATCTTGGGACCTCCCCCATCGGGGCCTCTCCACAGATATCTCAACTGGGTCCGTGTCAACACGAGCCCGTGTTACAGGGCAGCAGTAGCTTGCTGTCACAGATAGCAGCTCCGTCTTCGGTGTCCCGGAGAAGATGGACCCACCTGCTTCCTCTGCTGGGATGTCCACGTAGACAATGAAACTTTTCTCTTCGCTTGCGTAGAGGTCATTGAGACTGATCCTTCTCGACTTGCCATCGTCTTCTTCGACGCTACGACAGTCGTAGCTGCCACAGGTTATGTCAAATATCCGCACAGCTGGGTGAGCTGTGCTGATGCAAATCTCTGCGTCCCGTGCAACAATGGATGTCACGCCACCAATGTACATGGCCATGGCTTCCCTGACGTTCTCGTAGCTGTCGGCTACGCAGGAGTAGGTGCCATGTCCATGACCTCTTGTTACGGAGGCGTAGAGTGAGAAGGGATCGTGGCTGCGACCAAGGCTCAAGGTATTGGTGATGCAGTTTCCAGCACCAGCTGAATCTTCAACATCGCCTGTGGTTTTTAGCTCTCCATCTGAGAGGAGCATAATGCTGCCCACACGGTCGTCGTCTGGGATGCCGCTCTGGCCACGCAGAGTCTGTACAAAATTTGAGGGACAAATCAAAACATGCCCAAAAAAAAATTGAGTTTATCTTTCTTTTTATGCTATTATTGTAGACTAGAATTCATACCTTGTCTGCAAGTTTCATGGCCTCCGTGACGATACCGGCGCTGCCATGAGGTTGCAGAGACGCAATCAACTCGTTCATCGATCTCTTGGCACCATCTGTCATGTATGCTAGCGGAAAATAAATTGTAGGATTTCCTTCGTTGCTTGACCCCACAATCGATAGCCGGTCTGTTGCCTCCAGGTTGTGCACGACGAACTTGCAGCCCTGCTTCAGCTGCTCCAGCTTGTTCTCCTCGCCATTCACGCCCCCACAGATTGCCAGAACCATGACGAGATCGATCGGGGCACGGGGCTGCCTCGTGTAACTCGGTGCCTTGGCTCGTATCAGCACGGGCACACTGTCGTAGCATTGGGACCGTGGGAAAGCACTGTACTTCACGAAGTGATTCAGCTGGATCTTCTGAGCATTGGTTGCTTCTTTTTCGGCCCGTAAACTTTTACGGCGCTCTGGCAGGATTATTGGGACATCTCCAATTGCTATTTCGACCTTTAGATCTGAAGACCAGTTCGGCTGGATGTCTATAAAGTCGTTTGCTTGAGCTTCTTCTTCATCTACCTGCAAACTCTCCGAGCACGCCGATTCGATCGGTTGAACAAAGCTGCTTGGTTCTTCGGCCTGCGAAACTATGTTAGAGCGCTCTTGTCGGATGCTTTGGACATTGCTTGCTGATTGGGACTTGAAATAATCTTCCGACCGCGAATCGGTCGCCGACCGGTTCGTCGGGCACAGGGTCTCTAGAAGTTTTTCGCTTGCTTGAGTTGTTTCTTCGGCCTTCAAAATTTCCAACCACTTCAGCTGCATCTCTTGAACGCCGTTTGCTTGAGTTGCTTCTTCGGCTTGCAAACCTATCCTCCACTCCGATTGGATCGATTCTTCAGAACTGTCACAGCTCGGCTGGGGTTCGTGGATCGGTTCTTCTTCCTGCAAATTTTTACAACGCAGAAAATGGTTTATGGTCTTGTTTAGTTTACCAACTTGATGGTAAGTTGGCACACTGAGAAATGTGTCTTCTCTCATATGTCTTACTGCTTAGCTAAAATAAACTGATGTTTCAGATTTGTCTGAACTCAATTATTACTCCAAATCTTGATTCTTGATTACTTCTCATGAATTGAGTTTTGATACTTGAACGATGCAAGTAGATGTTCCCCCCCTTAAAGTACATAAAAAATGAAATTACTACGTTTAGGAAAGTTTTGTAACATAACTAAAAGTCAAAACCGTGTCGATATTTAAACATCACTTATTTCAAGACTCAAGGTTCAAATGATATATGGAGTCCATCACGGTTGCCAACAGCCCAACATCCGTCCTCAAACTCTGATGCCCTTTTACACTCTTTTTGCACATTCAGTGACCTTATCGCTCACGCCGTATTTTTTCAAATAAAAATATTAGTTGGCACAAGTTTCACGCCTTACTGTAGGCTGCTCGAGAGGGTGAACCAGTTTTGTGTTTAGTCATACTTGTGCATAAATTTACAGAAAAGTTATTCCTCACCTGAGTGATTTGGATCCTCTCCTCACTCAGTTTTTTTAATCATTGAATCTAAGAAATGAATGGCTCGATGGTGGTGGGTCCTGGTGGATAGGGAAGAGAGAGGAAGAGGAAGGAGAGAAACGGGAGAGGTCTGAGCTACTGATTGAAGGCTAATGATTAAAAAAAACTAAGTAAAGAGAGCCTCCGAATCATGTAGCCAACTAAATAAACTAAATATTTGTAGTTGTGGTGTAATGACATGATGACAGTTGATTGATGCAGAGGCCGGAATATTGAAATGTATTCATGTTTCTAAGAAACGAAATTGATTTGGAGGTGGGGAGTCTGGAGCATCCAGCTCTCGCTCTATATATGATGAAAAACCTGGCTAACCTTATGTGTGGCACTGGCAAACAGTGGAAGGTTTTAGCTATGAACCAACACGGCCTTACCTTTTGTGTTCCGACATTTGAATTCTATCACTTTAATTGTATAAAAAAAATTCGAATACAACTAGCCCTTAATTTGTGGTAGAACTTTTTTTTTAGAATGATCACTTTAATTTTATACACAAAAAATTTGAATACATTTAGCCCTTAATTAGTGGTAGATTTTTTTAGAATGATTGGCAAGTACTTGTGGTACTTGGTACTTGTAGGTACTTTTGACTGGAAATTGTAGAAATTCAATTAAATACATAATACATACCGTGCCCACTAGTACATCCCACAGTTTTGGTATTTGTTGATACTTTTGTCTAGTTACTTTTAGGTAATTAACATATTTTCCAAAAACTTTCACCGTACGATTCTTACATATTAGTATTTGCAGGTACTTACTAATAATTTTAAAAAACCCTTAATAGGAATATGTATATTCTAATATTATTGCAAGATTCACATGCAAATGGAATCATTTTAACCATAATTTTCTTCAAAAATGTTATTTGATGAATCTAATATAATATAGATTTCCTCTATCAAATTTCATTTACCAATGATGCGGGCACCTTCCTTGCGGGCATCTTTGTCGCCCTGCCCCTCCCTGACTTCCTCTCCTTCTTGGGCTTGTGTTGCTGCAAGAATCAGGTAACTATGTTTTGAGATAAGGGAAGATAGGTGGGCCATGCATATATACAAATAGATTCATTTTTTTAACCTTTTTATAGTTATTTTAAAAAACTTCGGGGGCTTTTCTCTCATATTTCTTCAATATATATATAAATTTAGTGTTTGACGCCATAATGAATATATATTTATTTTATTATGACCAACTAAAAATCATCTAAAAATTTATGGCTCCAAAGCCCAAAATTATTTAGTATACATTGCCATGTCCTACAAAGATTTAAATATCAGGGCCTTTGAACTTGTCTTATGGTGTCACTTAAGTCCAAAAACTCGCAAAATCAAAATTTGGCACCTTGAACTTGTTATGCCACTTAGGTCCATATTGCTTCAAAATCTGACATGTCATGCTATATCCGTCCATGTGTCGCTACGTTGGCATGCCACATCAGTTTCAAAAGGGGCATGAACCTAAATGACACAACTCATTAAATTTAGGGTGACAAATTTTAATTTTACGAGTTCGTGGACCTAAATGTCACTTCAAGACAAGTTCAAGGGCCGCTGGTGTATTTAACTCGTCTATGAATAACAATATAGTAATTTACTAGCACTTATTAACGAAAACTTGCAGTATTACCATCAATTGGACCCTTCCAAATTTGTTCCTTCCCTGATCTTCTTCCACACAGTCTTGTAAAACACGAGAGAGTGAGTCTGGAAGCTGTAAGAGTGCCTTGATCTTCTCATCGAAATCACGAGCATGTTGGGCAGCACAAAAGGAACGAATAGCTTGGTAGGCGTCCATAACTTGGGGATCACTAGCTCCTCTTTTCCATGCTATATCTTTGTAATCAATATCACCTTTGTACTTGTTATTAGCCGTGCCTTTATCCACTTGTTCAATGATGCTATTCCTGCTTCTAATTGCCTGGACATTGGATGACATCGTTTCACAGGGACAAAGCAAAATGCTGGTTACGAGATTACAAGCTGCACTAGGATCGTTCTTGGACATAATCTTGTCGGCACTTTTTATGGCATCCAACCCATTACTAAGCCATGTCTTTGTTTCCGGATTCAGCTGCCACCAGCCTCTATGGAGAGCTTCAGCCATGTGGAACGCTACACCATTCATCATGATCTCGAGAGCGTCCCTGTCTTGTTTCAGCTTGCGCATGTTGTCCTTAGTACTCCCTAACATTATGGTGTGGTCGACTAGCCATATCACATCATTGCGTACAAGCTTCACAAGGTCTAGAAAATCCTTGCCCTCGATTTTAAAGCAGTTGAACATCGACATCTTGCTTTGGGGGAAGGTCGTTATGCACTTTTAGTTTTTTCGATCTGTCACGAGGAGGAAAAAAAGATAGTAAGTCAGACATATATTTTTGGGCCATATGGGTGATGCAAACATTTACCAAGTGTTTATTTAAATGGCATTGGATATTATTCTTCTCTCATACGGCTGACTTTTTTAGTCCATTTGAAAAAATTCTAAAGAAAACCAATAAGCCATTGGAAAGTTACCCGGAAAATATTTTTAGTTACTTTTTTATATTTGTTAATGAAACCTGTTAGATGCTGTACATGTGCTCTCTATGGTGAAATTAATGTTAAATCTGGCGTTTTGCTTCATACCTTATTTAAGACATACTACTAGTAGCATTCAAATGGGAAAGGGAACAAATCACATTAGAGTATTTGAGCAGTCTCCCTTTCCCCAATCCATCTATCACATTGGGATGGTTGGTAAAAAGGTAGTACTCTAGAGTAATCCTTGTACATCTTCGTTGTTCCAAAAATTATTAAATTATTAGGACAGACCAGTAATCCATCTCAATTCTCCTCAAATAAAGGGAGAGTTTAGTATCTCCCAATATGGTAGTTGCTAATGAAATATAATTATTGAGAGACTACAAAAGCACCTCTCTAATAATCTATAAGTGGTATTGGGACATTTCAATAAGATGCTCAGCTACCATATTGGGAACTATCCCTTTATTTGGGGAGAGTTGGGTGTATTATTGATTTGTCCCAATATTTTTTTAAAGGACATGGCAGGGCATTATTTTTTCACCAACCCTCCCAATACAGTTGTTGGACCAGGTTAGCGAGGAGAAGCTCAGAGAAGTCCAACTCTTACCAAATGGAGGCCTCACCAAGAAATTTGCAACTAAACCATGATGGGTTAGGTGGATGACCAAAATGCTAGGGGTTCGGTTTCTATGGTTTTGATGGCTATATAAGCTAATCTTATTTTGTAGCTCGTTAATCGGACTCCGTCATAGTCTAATAGCAAAAAACAGAGTTAGTCCTTTCAGAACTTTCAGAAAAACTAGCATTTACGTCCGGAAGGTGTTTTATTTTGAAGAGTAAAATGCATTGGTGATCTTTAAACTTGCTCCATAGTGTCATCTAGGTCCATAAAGTTGTAAATGGTGCAAACACATCTCAAAAACTTGTCTCATGGTGTCATCTAAGTTCATGAACTTGCAAAATGCACCTACACATCCTTAAACTTGTCATATTATGTCATTTAGGTCTAGTCTCTATTATTACTATTGTTTTACAAAACCCATGAAAAGTGATTTGGTTATCACAAAAATTAGAAAAACTAGTCCGGCCTAGTTTGAGCGGACAATCGGCTTTCATACCAAATCAAACCTGAGTACTATTAAAAATGATTTTCGCACGTTTTTCTTCCACTTTTGAAAAAAAACAAAGTGATATTGCAGTGGATTTGTTAACCCTAATTATGAGATAAACATGCCTATGTGGCATGCCACATGGTGCTCTTAGCCATCGTTACCCACCATCAACAATACATCATGTTTGCCCGTACCGAGATGACATCTTCATGCTCTATAAATATGACGCGTTGAAGTTTTTTTACCATTATAATGACACTTCAAATGCCATATTGGCAGATTTATACATTCTAATAGAGGTATGAGCCTAGGTGACACCAAAAGACAAATTTAAGGATGGATTTATGCAATTTACAATTTATGGACCTGGATGACACCACACCAGTAGACAACTTTAGGGATGCACTTGTGCATTTTACAAGTTCATGAACCTAGATGACACATCGGGATAAGTTTAAGGACCATTGGCGTATTTTACTCTATTTTGAAATATTAGTCCTCATGTGACTTGTTGCCAAGATGAAATACTGCTTGTGTTTTGCCTTTTTAAAAATGTAGAGTTACATATTTCTACCATTATATTCTTTTGCACTCACCAGATCTCTACATGATACCCAAAAAAGACCAATAGAATTTTAACATATTTCCTTATGCTCAAGTACCTATTACATCTTACCTTTGCTTTATTTCAGCAAGGGCAACGTATCAGGTGGAAACCAATCTCTCTGTGGAAACTATAGAAATTTCAATCTGGCCCACACGATCTTAATCCAAGGGAATGCTCAGGGAAGGTGGGAGGGGTGATTTACAAAGAGTGATTAGAGGCCCTTTTGCAAATAAGCCCTCCCATCTTCCATACCACCCCTCCCACCTCCCATGAACGTCCCCTTGGATTCAAGATCATGTGGTCTAGATTGAAGTTTCTATAGTTCTAACGGAGAGGCTGGTTTCCACATTGCAAGAGAGTTCTCTGAGATAAAAAAACAGTTATTGCCATGTCCTTAGCAGCCACGTCCCTGGAACAACGGGACGGGAACGAGGAACGACACTTATAAAAGAATTTTACACTAAAATGTTTCCGTCCTATTCCCATCCCAAAATGACGTTCCTGGAAACGTTCCCGTTCCATGGCTTCTAAGGTTCTACCAGACGTGTTCCATCACATACTAGATACAAGATGCAAATTATGATTAAATGTTCATACAAGCAAAATGGTAAAGGACACCTACCTTCTTCAACCTACTCGATCCTGTTAACAGTCTTCGAAATCTTTTCTTCCAAGTTTACTACCACTTCCTTCTACTAGTCACAAGTCCCAAAACAATCACAGAAGAAAGCAAACAAAGATATTCAAAATAGTATACCAACCAGCATATATAGAATAAACAAAGCACTCAAACTAGTATACACGTTGATGCAATCATGTGAGGACAAGAGTCAGTACAAACGCAGCTAAACTGATAAATGCATATCAAATAAACATGGCCCCAGAGTCAATATTGTAAAGAATTATAATGAACTTGAAGTGCTTAATGTAGGAACTACTGAAACCAAGGACCGTGCGTTTAAAAACCTATACAATATGTCATACAAAACAAATAAATCATGCTAAAATATTATATATGTTGCTATGATTTGCTATGATATCTTAAGCACAAGAATCACTAAGCAAAGCTAAAACAATAAAAAATATCATCTTAATGAACATGGTTTCAGTGGCATAACAATTAAAAAAAATCTTATATAGTTTCAAAGGCTTGAAGCTAAAGCCTAATGATGGATAGATGATATCTACACCGTAACCCATTATCACACTCAACTTGATTAAAAAATATTAAAGAAGGCAAATGATTTAACATAAGACTAGAGTAGCAGACCATGCCTCTGTTTGTGCGTAGGATGTGTTCAAATTCTTTTATAGCATGTTCGCTCCATGAGAAAATAAAGGGTTAGAAAGCTTATACATTTTTCCATCCTAGGTCATTTACGAAATTTAAATTTCAAATTTGAGAAAATTTAAACATATTTTTACCATATTCAAAGTTGTACCACAAACCGGTTGTAATAAAATCTTGTAATGGACGATTCAAACATATTCAAAGTTGCATCACAGCCGGTTTACCCACAACAGGCTGGGGTCTGATCATATTCTTTCTGTAGTACTGCAAGCTTATGCCATTTTCACCATATGAACTCACATCTTGATTTGCCTTTCATGTTTCAGCCAGAGTCTAGAAAGTATAATAGGATGACATGGACCGACTAAATGAAGTGTCACGTTGCATTATTTGTGCTGCGTTGGAAGAAAGAAGAAAGAGAGAAGAGAAGCGTGGGGGTGCAAGCTTGTACTCCCTCTGTTCCAAATTATTAGTCATTCTTGAGGTCATTTTAGGTGTCTAGATCCATTACATTTTATATGAACCTGGACAAGTTCTTGTCTAGTTTCATAGCATCTTCAATGAACCTGGTAAAAACCAGAATGACTGTTAGATTTAGTCCCATATCGGTAATTGATGGTGGGGGAGCACAACATATAAGGTGGGGGCCGTCCTCCTCCTATCAGACTAGTCTTTTGTGTTGAGTTAGACCCGAGGCCTTGGAAGTGTTGGGCTCCGGTGGACCTAGACCTGTGGAGCGCCAGTTCGTGTATACAGCGGGCCGGGCCGAAATCCGCTGCGCCACTCTAACAATGACTAATAATTTAGAACGGATGGAGTAGCCCGGATGAGAGTGAATTACAGAATGGATTTTAATAAATCTTATGAGAGAATGATGGGGGGATATGTGTTAGGTGTTGATTACATATTGCACGTATATAGCCAGTTACTATATTAGCAGACTATTAGATGTACAAAAACAAAAAGTGATATGACAAACAAAATACAAAAAACAGGTGACTAAATTAGTAATCTTGCTCTCAAATCGTGAATAGAATCGGCCACTTGCAACTTCAAAACTCTTGTACAGATCAAGATGAGTGCAAAAAATAGATGGCATTTATAAATGATGGGAGTCGGATTACGATAGCACCAGTAATTCTTTATTAGTTTTATACAAAATACAAAAATTATCAGAACGAACACTAGATAAAACTCAAAACAACTCATGCGAGAACAGTAGGGTAGTTAGCTTCGTGAACCACCCAACGCAATGATGAACACGTACCCCGTTCAGACACAACGAAAACGATAGGAAGAGGGATGGTGCGAGAGTTACCAACTCGTGGAGATGCACAGCTCAGGCGATGGGGTGCAGAGGTCTGATCTGATCTGACACGCTGCGAGCGAGGGAGGAGCTGCTCCAATTTTTGTAAGAGCAGTCGACGAGGGGTGGGCTTTACTTATACACGGCACTCCATGTGGTCTCTGAAAGCCGCATTATATTTAAATGCAAATGGTACAATATGTGAGGCTTCACCTAAGTCTTAATAAAATGTCGTAATGGATGATTTATAATTAAGTACAATGATTACCCTTTCTCCTCTTGTCTTTCCTATGCACGAAATGGTTGACAGGCTGTATTTCCACCTAATACTATACAAAACTAATAAACAGGCCTATCTGATCCAAGTGTTGATGGCTCAAGTACTAAACTGTAGCACTAGGCTATCCAAACAAACAACCCAGTAAATTATGATGTCCACCGCGTGCTAATTAACAGTGAGAGAGGCCACCTACTGGTATTTGTTAAAACAACACGCTGACGCGTACTAGAGCACCGGACGCTTCGGACATTGTTTTCAGAGGCACGTGAAGTGAAGAGGCAGGGGTCACCATATATGAACATGGGGCCTGTTCGGCTGGCTGGAAGCCAGCCAGTGCTGGCTGGGGCTCGGCCCCACGCGACAGGGCTATGACCATCACGACCTCACGGGATGCCGCAGAGCATCCCATGTGGGCCAGTGGGGCAACGGCTATTCGAACGGCCAGCGCGTTGCACACACCGGAAGCTCCATCGCAGGTGCAAATGTAGCACCGGAGCATCAGTGTTGCTGTTTTCAAAAGCCTGTTTGTAATGGTTAATTTTTCTAGCTGGGGATATCAATATCCTCGATATCTTAATGGTGTTAGTGTGCTTCACATATACTTGAGAGTTATATCCACCAAAACGGTTAGTTTTAGTCCGTTTAGTGCATCTGTCTACTTATTTTCCTTGCGTTAATTATGTCATTATGTGTGAGGTCTGCATTCCTCCTGTCTTCCACCCTTGAGTCTTGGAAATTTGGGCCTTGTACGGCCTGCGAGACACTCCAACCAAGATTGCGAAGTTGTTTGAAAAGATATGTTGTTTGCGAAGGGGCCCCTGATGTTTGTACGAAAGGGAAGAAGAGGCATTTGGCTATCAATAGAGTTACTCAACCGCGAGTTTGTCCCTTTAGAAATGCTCCAAGAAGGACTATGAGGAAGTATAAGCATTTAAATAACTCGTAAAAAGTCACCATGTTGCAAGTTTACATCCTTCGCCCTTCCCCAATTACTTATTATAATTATATTTAACTTTTACTTTTTCTAACAATTATCTTTATATGTAACTTGTAGAATGTGATCATAGTATAGTGCAAAACTCTTGAGAACGAGTCTATTTTTCTGGTTGACTCATTAAGATTTGTCTACTTAGTCCTCTCACATCATATATGTAACAATATATTCTGCCCCTTTAAGTATCCAAAGCTCTAAATAAAAGCTTCTTCACCCCTAATTAAATTACTGCCAAATATCCAATATTGTCTAATATTACATTTCATTTGAATACTTGGATGCCACATACAACATACTTGCATAAAAATGAAATGGCATGACATATCTATTGAATATTGGTATGGATAGAATTACAACTCCACGAATATAATATCTAGACAAGTTATCCAAATTAAAGGAATAAACGTTTGTTTAAGTGGAACAACTCGGAAGCATCAACACACTGAACACCTTGAACAAATTATCCAAACTCAAGGAACAAGTTTATTCAAGTGGAACAAAATGAGCTTTACATGAGAACGGTAATTTAAACAATAGGATTGGCGCAAATTGAGTGTACTTTTCATCACCTCCTTTAAAGAATTATCCAAAACAAAGTAAATTATTTAAACTCGGGTGGGCAAGTTCTACCAAGAGAAACCTAATCATTTGAGCTATGCATAGTCGGTAATTATAAAAAAAAAAGATCAGATAGTACACTAGACTTAACCTGCACTAGACTCAAAGAAAACGCAAGCACATCTCCTTTTTTATTGGATCCAGGAAGATATTTTCATAATTTTCTTTATATTTTAAATTGAAAAGCATATAAATAAAAAGTTAATCTATTACCTCCTAAGAGGTAATATATCATCATCACCATCTTGATCTAATTGAATGGATGACTCACAGCTATTTTAGAGTACCGTAGCGAACCCCTTACTTAGTCACAAATTTTTCACATACAGCATCACACCTTCATATGTGTTTTTTATTCTTTGAGCTATGGGAACAATATAAAAGTTTATTCTTGTATCTTATCTCATACATGAATATGGTGCAACAATGTTCATAATTGTAGAAATAGTAATTTAGAATTTTATATTGGTGCATCTTAAGATTTTTATAATATATAATCTATGTTTAGATTTAGGGGTAGTTTATATATATGCATATGGGCTATTTCATATTTATTACTAGTTGTAATGGATAATTATTAAATAAAACGGTCTCCATGTATGATCCTAGGTGGATGATTTGTTTTTTTTGAGAATTTCTCTATTTTTTTAGGTTGTCCACCTAGGATCCTAGATGGCATCACCTGAAGCCTTGAAGGTGCCTCCAGTTAGTAATAGTAAGATTAATATGAGTAACAAGGCAAGTTCTAATGTGTGTTAAAAAAACTCTAGTTATACGTAATTATTAGTAACCATCAAGCTAAGATTTTTTTGCGCATAATAATTAGTAACTAAATATATGTTCTTTTTAGATAAAACATTACACCTACCTAGATGCTCACAAACACACAAGCATTGTCACCCCATCCACACTCCCTAATATTCACGCATGCAACTCTACCTCTATACGAGCACATCGAAAAGCAAAATAGCAAGGAAAGCATAGCTCCATTAGTTCTTGTAATCAATCTAGAAAAATGCAAGCACGTTACCAGATGAAAGGTGTAAAGTCAAAGATTGAAACTCGGGTGGGCAAGTTCTACCAGGAGAAACCTAATCAGTTGAGCTATGCATAGTCCGTAATTATTAAAAAACTGATCAGATAGTACACTAGACTTGAGCTGCATGAGGTGGGTGGCAAGTTAGGTTAGATCATTTATATGTTTTGTTATCGATCAGCTCTCAATGATATAGGTACTTAGTCCAAATTAAAGAAGAAGACCTCGATCTTAAGTATAGTCAGAAAGAATACTATAGGCATTTGTCGGTCATGAAATGGGCCTCAATATCAAATTAAGCAATGCCTTCACGCGAGGGAAGATCATGAGATCATCTCTGTACCACATGTCCAAATTAAAGTAATCTAATACCTTTGTGAGCCAAGTCCAAAAGAATGCACATCACTTGTCTGATGTAACGTGGACCTCGGTGTTAATCTTTGTTTTATCTACTCCTCAACCACTCTTGTACCAGCGTCAAGATCTATTCTTTGTTTAAAATAAAATTTACGATATATTCTCACTAGCTAGAGTAGGTATCCAAACGGACCAAACTATCCAAATAAACCGGCCGTTCTTTAGCATCAAAACGTTCGTCCTGATCCCCACCCAATGGAAAACTATGCATGCATCATACAAGGGATGGTGACTGCCCAACATGGAGCCTAAAATACTCTATCAAATAGCTGTACATGTATCATGTGTGTCTAAACTCCAAACGTTCAATGGGAAAAGGCCAACAGTTTTGATTGAATTTGGATAAGCGATTGGGCTTCGCAAGTATGCCCACTCCAAACGTCAATGTTATCATCACTTCCAGACAGCAGGGCTATTACCATAGATTATCAGCTACTAACAGAGACGGAAGGTGTGGTGCCGCCAAGGACGACTCGAACGATTAAGCAGCGTTAGAGAAATGAGAATTGCATGCACCAGCTCAGTTCTGCGCGCAAGTTGGGATTTGGTGCTCCTCTACATCAACGAAGCTTTGGATGCGAGTAATTGCGCTGTGATTCAACATGAGATATGAATTTGGTTCATGCGGTTGACAGGAGAAAAGAGCGAGCAAAACAGAGGAAGAAGATAAGAGATAAACTAAAAGGTGGTCCCACACGCAGAAGAAGAGAAGGGAAGAAAAATAGGAAAAATGAAAAGAGGCTGAGAAGTGGGGTCCTACATGTGACTGTTTCTAACACCGATAAAATGGCACCCGATCCATCTCTATCAACCCTCCAACCAAACATAAAATTGGGTTGGACCGAACCCTCTTATCTAAACATGAAATAGGTTCAACCCAACCCTAAATATTAGGTTGGAGCCAACCCAACTCAAGTAGTCCTAAAATCAAACTCATGCTTGGAGCAAGGTTAATGATATACTCAGTAGCTGGTTAGATAGATGTTTACAGCCCACACATATAGTGATTACATTTTCACAATAAATATATAGCCAAAATATCTCTCTCATATATTATTTTGGCTCTTATGCCTACGCGGGCTGTTACAACGCAGTTCTCTCTCCTATCTTCTCTTATCCATGTTATCATTTTCACTAACGGCCCCACACGTCGGTAGACACAAACGGTAGGAATCAGACGGAATGGCACATGGGACGAAAAAGTTTTAGGTGGATGACATACAGGTACGATTGAACTTTTTAGTGGCATGTAGGTCTAGACCATCTTTTTTAATGACATACAGATAAAAGTCTCACAATTGGTCACCTCGAGATTGGGAAAACCACATGCGCATGCAGATTGTCTATTCTTTCTTTATCGAGAATTGATGTCGTTTGCTAGAATAAATGAACGTCTATGTATTGTGTCTAGTAAAGAAGTCTGATGTCAGAACAACTGGTGAATTAGGTAAAGGTTATCCCCAAAACCGTTGTGCACAACCGATCATTTGCTCGGTGGAATGGTAGACCATGAAAACCGTGACAACCTTTAAAGTAGCAAAATATCATGACATTTTCGATAAATTTGTCAGCCAATCAACGATGCCGACAACAGTAGAGACAGGTAAAGGATGAGTCTCTGTCTACGGTTTTCTATTAACAGTCCCTTGATGGCTTGATCCCTAGTGGTAGGGTGCTGCAGAGAGATTCAAAGTATGGATCTCTAAGCTCTAGTTGAAAGGAGGTAGCACCACATCAACCTACGTACTTACACCAACCTTGTTCATCTTCAACAGAAACACCAAAGTCCACAAAGAGCTAAATCCATTGCCACAGGAGATGGAGCAGGGAGCCCAACAGAATGGAGTGGTTAATATGACGAGGGCAATGGAGGCTTTATCCCCCTTGTTAAACAACCCAAGGAGGACAATCGTCTGGGTGGAAACTCTGGTGACAGCGGCAGCTGCACTGCTGTTTCTTCCGCTCGTTCTGGGCTCCTACAATCGACGCTGGAATAACTCCGCCATCAAAGGTGTCCTCTCTGTGTCTAACTCAGTTATGTTCCCACTCATTGTCTACACCCTGAGTGTGATGCAGTCCTCTCCCATAAAATGTTTGATATATCCCGTCTGGGCTGCTTCATTGATTATTGCTTCGGGGGGCACGAGCGCCATCAAGCAATATGATTTCCGTGACAGCAACAATATGATTTCTTTTCTAACTGAGATGGCTCGGTATGGTTTCTACATTTTCATGTTTGAGCTGCTATTGAGCCCAAATTCCTTGAAGCAACCCTTGGACTTAGAGGGGCGCATGCAGCGTGCTAGTGTGGGACCGAACTGAGCGACCAGAGGAGGGTGAATGGGAGCCCTTAAAAAATTCTTCTAATGAAGAACTAGGCCTATGTCTCGATTGCCACCCGAAGCACCTCTCTTCTAATCGTCAAGATAACACGAGTCAACTAGTGACAAGCTCACCCTAGGAACGACTAGGACTTCTCAAAACAAAGCGAGTTCTCAAATCAATGCGGAAGCGATGCAAATTAGACAAAAAGAGAACCGCTCTATCACTTATAAAAATACCAGCTCTAAACAAGCTTATGAAACAGTAATTTAGAGGTTAACCGAGAGACACAATCAAGCTACCAAAAAATGCAAGGTTAATAAGCTAATTAAACAAGGGATGCTGCTGAACTGAGCAATCAAATATTCAACAAGTAGCAAACAGCAGCAACAAACACAAGCTTAATTAGCAAATTAATTGAGCAGGTAATCAGTGCCTAATCATTGGTCATCACAAGAACAATTACCATCCACAAGCAAGTACTAATGATTAAGTAATTAGGCTAACAAGTGCATTACTGTAGAAGGATAGTGACAGCTCACAAAATAGTTCACGCTAGCCTGCTGGTCTGAATCGGATTCAGTGCGAACCTGTTCAACGCTGCAGAACCTCACCTGATGATGCCTGTCGATGCTGCCTGCTGCTGCCGTGCTTACCTTGGGCTGCTGCGTGGCTGTTGTGCACGGATTGCTGCAGCGTCTGCTTGCGTGCTGGACCGGCAGAGGAAGCTATGTGTGTAGCCGATCGAATCGCGTGCGCTGCTGGGCGGACTGCAGCTGGTTGCTGCCTTCCCGTGCGCGTGCGCCTGAGACGACGGAGGAAGCCTGCCCACCTCGCGCTGGACTGGATCTCGAAGCCTGCCGTGTGCGCGCGTGGGCCGGAACGGGATTCGCCTGGGCTGCTGTGGCGCTGCACGCGCGCTGTGCCGGAAGCCGCCGCTCTAGAGCCGTGTGCGCTCGTGTAGCTGCCCCTCCACGCTCGCCCGAGGCCTGCTCAAGAACAGAGAACAAAACGAAGAACAGAGCCTGGCTTCGAATCCAAATTACTTCGTCAATACTCGACGATTAGAAGCGAAACTCTAGACATATATGCGGATCAACGAGCTCTAGCAGATCTACAGGTGGATTCGAAAAGGCTCAAGTAAATCTTGCGAATTTTGGATGAACTCAAAACAAGAATATATTTGGGGAAAACTCAAATCCAATCCAAATCCGTGAAAGATTTGATCGGAGATCTCATGTAGATTGCTCACAAGGTTCCTAGGAACAACATCCTCCAACAAATTTCATGGATTTCGCACTCAAATCGCACGAACGAAAAATCCCCAAAATAGCTCCAAAAATACCGAAAATAACAAATTCGGGATAAAAAGATTAGGCATCAAATAGATGTTTTGATTCACTCCCAAAATTCGGTTACAAGCCAATCCTTACACAAATCCAAACTAGGATGGCTAAAAGCTCAAACACAAAGAGCCTCTCACCTCTCTCCCCTCAAACCCTAGAAAAGCACTCTCACACAATAAATGAGATGCCTCCACCCTACAAGCCAAAGAGATGGCTGTCCAAACAGCCACTTCAAATATATATATATAGGACCCGGAAAAATGACCAGAATGCCCCTACATGAAGCGTACAATACAAATACCCCTCAGGGGTTAAACTGTCCAACTTTTTCTCAGTACATCGGACGGACCCGACGTCTTCACGACTTCGCTTCGCCTCGACGCAAGCCTCGCGATGATGCCACGTGTCCTCCGACCCGATGCCGTCCGGCCACACCGGACTCGCCCTCGGTTTTGAGGCCCAAACCGGAGAACCCACCGCCTCAGTGGTTTTGTGGCCAAACCACCTAAACCCTTCCATCCGACGCCGCACGCCATGACGAAGCCCCGGTTTTGAGGCCCAAACCGGTCAAACCTGCCTTCGTGGTGGTTTTATGGAAAACCTCCCGAAACCCCTCAGCTAGTCGCCGCACAACTTGCCGAAGCCCCGGTTTTGAGGCAAAATCGGTCAAACCCTCGGTGTCGTTGCGTGTCCGGTCTCCGCCAAGTGCCACGACGCCTTCGAGCTCTTTCACGCCTCTGCCGCGACGGCAAGCCTACTCGACGCTCGCCATCGCCATCCTTCTTGACTTGACCGACGCCATCTTCACCATGTACTCTTGCTCGTCCGTGCACCATGCGAGCCGCCCGTGACTTCGTCCGGTATCCTCGGGTCCCTCGGCCCAAGCCTACTGTGTCATCCTTCACCGTCTCGGTCCTTCGGCCTGAACCTTTCGCTTGTCCTCCACGGCCCAAGCCTACTCACGCTCAGCCTTCACCACGGTCCATCGGTATGACCTTTCGCGCCTGACTTTCACGACGCACCGTCGACCGCACCGTCGACCGCCACGTCGCACCCTACACCTGCACATCAAAGCCAAGAGCACATCACACACGACGGTTGTCAATCACTCATCATCCTCAGGGTGACCACCACTAGTCCTCAGTTAGTCACATCAGTGCAAGTTCCTATTGTGTCAGTGTTCTTTTTATGTTTGTTTATGGAATAAAGGCTTTGGAAAGATATCCAGGGTTAGCTTTGGGGTACATCTACAGTGCAGTGTAGTTGCCCGGTGGATAAAAAAAGAACATGCAAATGGTCAAACGGCTGACTGTGATCCTAATCCTAAGACCATGAAGGGTTACAATTACCTAGTTAGGTGTCCACTTAATCTCCGTCATCAAGCTTCCTTCAGTGGCAATAATATTATAACGGTTGACACAATATGGGATTGCTGTAGCAACTCAGGTGATGAAAAAACATTGAAAGACTTGCCTGTCCTTCGCCTTGTTTCAGTCTTTAAACGGCGCTACTACGGGTGGGCCTGTGCTGAAGCCAACCTTCCTAAAACACAAGATTTCGTCTTCAAAGGATTGTTGCCAACTGAAAACGATTATAACAGAGCATTCAGAATTGTTGAGATAGAGCTGGGGTTCTGCTACGATTTCTTCTTCACAAAGTATCACCTTATGCATGATATGGGCCTATACCTACCAGTGTGGATACTTTGGTTCGTATCATTTGTCGGAAAGATAATTTTCTTTTCTTTGGTTGGACTGTTTGCCCTTAAAAATTCACTGATTCTTGCGACACCCGATCCCATCATAGAAGTGCACGTTACAAAATCTGATTATGTCATCACTCTAGTAATCCTTGGTACAATCATGATGGTAGAACTACTTCAAGCAGTATTTTATCTGGCATCAAATTGGTTCATTGTATCACTCACCTGTAGCTACGTTCATGTCAAACAAAATTGTTGTGTACCCATTGCATTGCTTCTCGAGAAACTTATTGGTTTCCTCAGCAGAATTACTTTTTCTTGGAGGTGGAGACAGATGATTGGCCAGTACTCAGTAATTTCCAGTGCCAGCGAGAAATAGGGACTCCGGGACATGCCAATGTTATTGCTATCTGAAAACAGAATAGAACACATGGAAAAGAAACAAGACCCTGTAAAAATCTCTGGTACGGTGAAGAGAGCTATTGCTAGGTCGCCGATATCAACAGCTGGTAAACTAACCAATGGAGAAACATCACTAAAGAAGAACCGATTGTACGACCAGTACTCCTGGACATTGAAGGATCACTGCCAGGTGGAGGTCATGTTGATTTGGCATATTGCAACTGAATACTGTAAACTTGGTTTGCCTGAGGATCATATGAATGGGAATAATCGAGAGGTTGCAGTTGGTTTGTCCAGATACTGCGCATACTTAATTGTTTTTGTCCCCGAACTGCTTCCATACCACATATCGGATATAAGACACTTAAGAATAATGGTTCTGGAAGAAGCAAGTGAAATTTTGGCATCCTATCCGCTTTTTGAAAGGTACCAGAAAATGAAGGGTCAAGAAGCGACAGATCTAGAGGCAGAAGACCCTAGCAAGATGGTTTTCATGAAAGGGGTAAAGCTCGGCAAGCAGCTTGAGAGGATGCAAAATGGACAGCATTGGAAGGTCATGGCAGACTTCTGGGCCGAGACAATCAATCTATGTTGCACCCGCGCACTCCACTGCCAAGGAGCACATGCGGCATCTGGAGGATGGTGGGGAATTTCTGACCCATCTCTGGGCTCTGCTTTCCCATGCTGGTATCCTGAACCTTGACAGGGACAAGGATCAATGGACTAAGCGTGCTCAGTAATAAACTACGTGATTCAAACCAACAGCCAGAGGCTGCCTCCTATTCACCATATTAGTGTTTGTTTTTATTTCCCATCCGGTGGTTTCCCGGAAATGTGTGTCAATGTTTGTATCTTGGCTTTTGTTTTGATTGTAATACTTGTTAGCTATCTTTAGTAAACTTGTGCTAGCTTATTGTTTGAGGACCAGTGGTGGTCACCCTGAGATGATGAGTGATTGACAACCGTCGTGTGTGATGTGCTCTTGGCTTTGATGTGCAGGTGTAGGGTGCGACGTGGCGGTCGACGGTGCGTGGTGAAGGTCAGGCGCGAAAGGTCACGCGCGATGGACCGTGGTGAAGGCTGAGCGTGAGTAGGCTTGGGCCGTGGAGGACAAGCGAAAGGTTCAGGCCAAAGTACCGAGACGGTGAAGGGTGACACGAGTAGGTTTGGGCCGAGGGATCCGAGGATACCGGGCGGAGTCACGGGCGGCTCGCATGATGCACGGACGAGCAAGAGTACATGGTGAAGATGGCGTCGGTCAAGTCAAGAAGGATGGCGATGGCGAGCGTCGAGTAGGCTTGCCGTTGCGGCGGAGGCGTGAAAGAGCTCGAAGGCATCGTGGCACTTGGCGGAGACCGGACACGCATCTACACCGAGGGTTTGACCGGTTTCACCACAAAACCGGGGCTTCGGCAAGTCGTGCGGCGATTAGCTGAGGGGTTTCGGGGGATTTTTCATAAAACCACCACGGAGGCTGGTTTGACCGGTTTAAGCCTCAAAACCGGGGCTTCATCACGGCGTGCGGCGTCGGATGGAAGGGTTTAGATGGTTTGACCACAAAACCACCGAGGCGGCGGGTTTTCCGGTTTAGGCCTCAAAACCGGGGGCGAGTCCGGTGTGGTCGGGCGGCGTCGGATCGGAGGACGCGTGGCATCATCGCGAAGCTTGCGTCGAGGCGAAGCGAAGTCGTGAAGACGTCGGGTCCGTCCGGTATACCGATAAAAAGTTAGACGATTTTACCCCTGAGGGGTATTTGTGTTGTATGCTTCATATAGGGGCATTTTAGTCTTTCGGCCAAATGCCTATATATATGAGGAGGGCTGAAATTTCAGCCATCTCTTTGGCTTAGTAGGTGGTGGCTTCTCATTTGTTTTGTGAGAGCTTTGGGCGAGAGGGGAGAGGGAGAGATGAGTGGCTCTTTGTGTTGAGCTTTTAGCCATCCTAGTTTGGATTAGTGCAAGAATTGGCTTGTAACCGAACCTATGAAGTGAATCAAATCATTTATCTCGTGTCAAATCTTTTCATCCCGAATTTATTATTTTCGGCATTTTCGGAGCTATTTTTGGGGATTTTTCGTTCATCCTTCTTTGCTGCGATTTGGCTCGAGTTTTCTGGTGGAAAACGAAGCTAGGACATGTGCAAACACATCTGAAGTGATTCCTCACTTAAATCCTGCACGAGCTTCGCAAATCTTGGATTTTGCAGAAACCCCATCTCTCTTTTCCCTTATCAAAACTCATGAGATTCTTGGTGAATATTGATCCTTTTGGATAGATCTTTTGAGAAAAGATTCACCATGTCTTTGCGCACATCTGGTCAAAGTTTCGTGAGATTTGAAGATCGTTTGCTCCGTTTTCAAGTTTGACTTTGTGTGCTGCGCCCAGGAAACCGGACGTTCCGGTTTTGGAAACCGGAAGTTCCGGTTCTAGGAATCTTGCCTAGATACCAAAAACCGGAGGTTCCAGTTTGCCTGGCCAGGGTTCCCTACTTCGTCATTACTGTATTTTTCTGTAGTGCAATTGCCTGTGTTGATTGCATCTGTTTCAACTGTGCTTCCTGGTATCACTCCTAGGGTCGGGTCAGTAAGTCCATTGTGACCACGTGATCTTGGTGATTTCCAGAAGAGAAGGTCGAGAGTTGAGTTTTGGGACATAGACCAACTTCTTTATCGAAAGAAATTTTATTGACTCCCATTCAACCCTGCTTCTGGTCGCCTTTTCGATCCTTCATTGTTAGCTAGAATAATATGCCCGAGCAGTTTGTAAGGGCCTGGATGCATGCCCGTTCATGCAGGATCTTTCCTTTGTTTCCGGTCGTAGTGGTGATCGGCATGGCACGTTTCTCACTCGTGGGATGGCGCGAGTCTGAAGGAGATCGTGTGTGTTGTATCGCGTCTTTATATTTCAGTGAATACACATCAGAAAAGCTGTTGCAGTTGCTCAGCACCAAATCCACTCTCTCCCGTTCGTGTTCATCGAGTTTCTCTCATTGTTCATCGAGTTTTCTCTCGCTACTTGTCTTGGCCGG
This sequence comes from Digitaria exilis, assembly GCA_015342445.1. Taxonomy (NCBI): domain Eukaryota; kingdom Viridiplantae; phylum Streptophyta; class Magnoliopsida; order Poales; family Poaceae; genus Digitaria; species Digitaria exilis. The sequence goes on from JACEFO010000430.1 coordinate 1,844,174, forward strand.
AGTGTTCCCGGCTGACAATACTATTTTACCGGTATGTATAGTAATAACGCTCGACGCCACTGTTCGGCTGCAGAAGACTCCCCAGCTGGGCTGATTCTTGGATGCTTGATGGCTGCCGGCCGCCGGCTGCTGCCTCTGCCAGCCGCAGCTGCAGCACTGCCGTAATGTTGCAGTCCTGAAGTTGTTAGCTTCAGGCTTGACTTTGGTGGTCGCATGAGTATCTTATTGTCATCATGGAAACTAAGTTAAACGCATGAGCATCTTATTGTCATCATGGAAACTAAGTTGAACTATTGGTAGTTATTGTGAGGAATTCTTATTAGTTACTAGATTGATTTTATGGGCTACCATTTTTTGTGTTACTTGAGTAGTTGAATGAGATGATTTTTTACGCTGGTCATTAAGGGTTTTGCAGTTTGGGCTACTAGGGAATTGAATCGTCCGGTGGCGGGCATGCTGAAGTCAACATGCCCACCATTGTTATCCTCCAATTGGTGGCGGGTGTCTGATCTGCCGCTACGTATCAAAGGCTGGACAAAAAGATCATAACTCGCTAGCTCGTTCGACTCGCTCGTTAATGGCTCGGCTCGAGCTCGACTCGTTTTATAACAAGCCAGCTCATTTAATAACAAGCCAGCTTGAGCCAGCTCGCGAGCTGCTCGCGAGTCATAACGAGACAGTTAATTATCGTGCTAGCAAATTTAAAAGGATATATTGTTAAATGCAAAATATTCCAATGACCCATATTTAAAGAAAATGGGTGCTACAATGTTGTTAGATAAATTTGATAAATATTGGAAAGAGAAGAGCAATGTCATGGTTATTGCTACGATCCTTAACCCTAGGTTCAAATGAGTACATAACGAGCCAAACGAGCCAAACAAGCCATAACGAGCCAAACAAGCTATACTTTGTGATGATAGGTTTTCATATTGTCTTGTATATTGGCTCGCGAGTGTCATACCCGGTTTTAGAGAGAAAACCGAGTACATCTCATATGTGTGCCAGGATCAAATTTCACACATATGATAGACCGTGAGTGAATAGCAGAAACAGTACTCAAACGAATATTTAATAAACAAAGTATTTATTACACTCACGAATAAGGCACAAAGGCCAAAATAAACTGGTTCACACGATAACTAGGACGATATCTCCAAAAGCACTCCACAGGCAACTGACTGGTGGAACACACGCCTAGAACTCATCAAGATCGCTGAGGTACTCCGCTCCATTATTACCTTCTGATCCAATATAAGCAAGGGTGAGTACACTTATGGTTGGTACTCAACAAGTGGGGGAAATATGCAAGCTATCAAGGAAAGGCTTGGTTTGCAGCGGTTAGCATTTTAGTTGGTCAAGTTTTATTGACAAGCAACTATTTACTAAGATATAAGTATATACCACCCCATATTAACAATAAATAAGCATAAGTAAATCATAAACATAACCAATAACATATGCATGCAATGATTTGATTTCATGTTTCGATAGATTAATCACGTGAGGGTCCAGGCCGTTCATGACCGCGAACACGGCTGTTATAACAGTTTTACACTCTGCAGAGGTTGTACACTTTCACCACAATTCGCGTAAAAGCTCCGAAGAACTTTGGACCCAACCATGCAGTGCGGGCCAGGCACGTACCACACTTCCGAGGTGTGACTGCATAGGGACGCTACGAGGCCTTTACAAAGATTCCCTAGTTAGAAACAATCCGCTAAGGTTTCCGGATCGGAAGCAGGCATAACCCTCCCTAACGGGTATAGTGTCTTAGCCAAGCCCACTTCCCGAGAGAATTGGGCTATACACCGTCAACCGCCACCCCCATGCCCTTTCGGTAAGATCATTCCTAACCAAGGTTTCTAATTAATTAGCCAAGACCAGAGCCATGTAGTATTGTGGTTGTACGGTTAATCCTGGGTGGTTCTCCATGTTCCGATTAACATGGTGATCTTGTATTAACATAACAAGATGTGAATAATAAGGATATTTGTCAATGTTGGATAGAACCCATCATGAACCAAAGTTAAGCATCTAGCATAGCTACCCAACATGAAAGTAAACCCGGTTTATCAAGGCTTGGGTGTAAAAGACTAGTCATCCTTACATAGGACCCATCAAATTAATGCATCGCGAACGTAAATATAAACTTTGTTGTCATGCAATGTGTATGGGTTCAAAAGAGTATGCTGAGGGGGAAATCCACTTGCCTTGCTCAAAGTACTGCGGTGGCTCCTCCTCGTAGACTTGATCTTGATCTCCCTCGAACGGATCGTTCTCTACACGATTCGCACAAGCATTCAATCAATAAAAGCAAAACAATACACCAAACAACTTTTAAAGACGCAAAGACATATCTAAAACTATTCTTGATGAAGAGACGATCGCGTGAGCGCAAAGATCACTCAAAACGAATTTAAAACGGTTAAGATATGGCTAAAACAGGGTTTAGGGGCTTTTTTGAACTAAATCTAACTCTCCAGGGGCTTAAACAGAAGAAACCAGGGACCTAAAACATAATTTTATATAAAAACCAAAGGACTTTTGTGAAAAACAACCAACCAGGACGGCGGGTTAGATTTTTAGAAAGCTCAGGGGCTAAACTGAAAGAAACAGGACTAGATCTAATTATTTTTGAACTGGCTTGGACCGCGGGTTGATTTCTCTAAAACTGAGGGGCTCTTTTGCAAAAGTGGTGCGGCTGACCAGAGCGCTTGGTTTGACTCGAGTCGGCTCGGATCTGGACCGTTAGATCTTGATCGAACGGCTGGAAACGAACGAGCGACTCCGGCGACCTGAAGACGGCGGCGCACGGCGGAGCTCGGCCGGGAACTCGTCGGACTTGAGCAAACAAGGGCTAGGGAGCTCGGTTTTGGACGATTCAAGGCTCGGGAGAAAGCGTAGGATGTAGGGAGTCGGTTTTAGGGGATCTAAACGAAGATTGAACAACAACGAAAGCCCACGGCGAGCTACGGCGGCTCGGCAACGACGGCGACGCCACGAGACCACCAGAGAGCGAGAGAGAGAGGGATTAGAAACTCGGCGACTTCCTTACCTCAGCGTGAAACTCGACGACAAGCTCAGAGCGGCTAGAAGGCAACCCAAGCTCGGAATCGAAGCGGCGGCGAGAAGCTAGGGTTACGGCTATGGCGGCTAAAGCGACGCGAGAGCTCGGGCTTTGGTTTTGGGAAACCAAGGGGCTTAGACGGCGGCTTATAAAGGCCGGAGAGTCCTTGCGCAAGGGGAAGGCGACGCGGAGACGGGCGCGGCCGGAGCTCGGACTCGCCGTCGAGTCCTGCTCGGGCACGAGCTCGGGGACGAAGCTGACAGGGGAAAAGAAAGGTTTTGAAATTAAGTTTAAACTTTTGGCAAACCTTTTCAAATTCAAACAAACATTCAAAAATATATGCAAACAGCATGAATGCAACAAAGAATTTAGTGACTCTAATTTAAATGTTGTTTAAATATTTAAGAGCCAAAATTTAACTTTGAAATTTTAATATTTCCTAAAAACAACCTAGGACAATTAGTTGCCTAAGTAAATTTTAATGTGATGAAATTAGGGTGTTACAAATCCTACCCCCCTTAAGAGGAATCTTGTCCTCGAGATTCGGAAAGATCAGAGAACAACTGAGGGAATTCTGCACTGAGCTCATCTTCTCTTTCCCATGTAGCCTCATCCTCTGTATGGTGACTCCACTGTACTTTGCACATCTTAACTACTTTATTCCCAGTAACCCTTTCTGCTGTCTCCAATATCTTGACTGGACACTCTGAGTAGGTCAAATCATCCTTCACACTAAGTTCTTCTAACTGTAATTGTTCCTCTGGTACCCGTAAACACTTCTTCAATTGTGATACATGAAACACATCATGAACATCTGATAACTGAGCTGGTAACTCTAACTGATAAGCTACCTCACCTTTCCTTTCTAGTACCTTGAAAGGACCAATGAAACGAGGTGATAGCTTTCCTTTAACTTTGAATCTACGAAGACCTCTGATAGGTGATACTTTGAGATAAACAAAATCTCCAACTTCAAAGACCAATTCTCTCCTTCGGGTATCAGCATAACTTTTCTGCGTAGACTGTGCAGTCCTGAGATTCTCTCGGATTAACTGTACCTGCTGCTCCGCATCTTGAAGAACTTCGGGTCCAAACACTTTACTTTCCCCAGTCTGGCTCCAATACAATGGTGTCCTGCACTTCCTTCCATACAATGCTTCAAAAGGTGACATCTTAAGACTAGCTTGGTAACTGTTATTGTAGGAGAACTCTGCATATGGTAAACTCTTATCCCAACTACGACCGTGTTTTAAAGCACACGCTCGAAGCATATCCTCCAAAATTTGATTAGTCCTCTCAGTCTATCCATCTGTCTGTGGATGATAAGCAGAACTGAAATTGAGTTGTGTACCCATTATCTCATGTACCTTCTGCCAGAATCGTGACGTAAACTGAGTACCTCGGTCGGACACTATCTTCTTCGGAACTCCATGTAGACACACAATCCTGGACATATACAGCTCTGCTAGCTTAGCACTTGTATATGTTGTGTTAACTGGTATGAAATGAGCAGACTTCGTCAACCTATCCACAATAACCCATATAGAATCATGACCATCACGAGTACGAGGTAACCCGACAATGAAGTCCATACCAATTTCTTCCCACTTCCACTCTGGTACTCTTAACGGTTGAAGCAAAGCTGTTGGACGTTGGTGTTCTGCTTTAACCTTCTGGCAAACATCACACAAAGCCACATAAGTAGCAACATCTTTCTTCAAACCATACCACCAATATTTCTCTTTCAAATCTTGATACATCTTAGTACTTCCTGGATGAATGGAATAAGGTGAATCATGTGCTTCCTTCAATATGATTTCTCGAAGCCTATCATTCTCCGGAACACATATTCTATTTCTGAACCACACTGTTCCCTGTTCATCCTCAGTAAAATCCTCAGTTTTTCCCAAATGGATTAAATCTCTGAATTCCTCGATGTTCGGATCCTCTAACTGTCCCTTCCTGATATCTTGCTCTAGTGTTGACTCCACTTCCATAGTCACAGCTTCTGAATGAGCACAGATTCCCAAATTAAGTCGTTCCATCTCCCAACATAACTCTTGTGATATCAATCTCCCAACAACTGAGTTAACTTGACTCTTACGACTTAGAGCATCTGCAACAACGTTGGCCTTTCCAGGATGATATTGAATATCCAAATCAAAATCATTGATTAATTCTAACCATCTGCTTTGTCTCAAATTAAGATCCTTCTGAGTGAAGATATACTTTAAACTCTTATGATCCGTGAAAATTCTACACCGTTTTCCAATCATATAGTGCCTCCAAATCTTCAGTGCATGTACTACTGCGGCTAACTCCAGATCATGAGTAGGATAATTCTTCTCATGTTTTCTCAATTGTCTAGAAGCATAAGCCACGACTCTGCCTTCTTGCATCAACACACATCCAAGTCCTACGTGTGAAGCATCGCAGTACACGTCGAACCCCTTTTGAATATCAGGCATCACTAACACTGGAGCCGTGGTTAATTTCTTCCTTAACTCCTCAAAACTCTGTTGACAAGCATCATCCCACTTGAATTTTCGTCCTTTCTCTAACAACAAAGTCATGGGTTTAGCAATTTTGGAGAAACCTTCAATAAATCTGCGGTAATAACCTGCCAATCCGAGAAAACTTCTGATTTCTGCAACACTCTGAGGTGGCTTCCAATTCAACACATCCTGCACTTTACTCGGATCTACCATGATTCCTCCATCTGTTATGACATGTCCAAGAAAGGATACTTTCTTCAACCAGAACTCACATTTACTGAACTTGGCATATAACTGATGCTCCCGTAACTTCTGCAATACTAGTCTCAAATGCTCCTCATTCTTGGAGAACACCATGATATCATCGATGAATGCCACCACAAACTTGTCAAGATACTCCATAAATACCTTGTTCATCAGATACATGAAGTTTGCAGGCGCATTAGTCAAACCAAACGACATCACTAGATACTCATAAAGTCCATATCTGCAAGTGAACGCAGTTTTAGAAATATCCTCTTTCCGAATTTTCACTTGATGATAGCCTGAACGCAAATCAATCTTGGAGAAAACTTTTGCACCTCTCATCTGATCAAACAAAGCTTCTATTCTAGGAAGCGGATACTTATTCTTGATAGTCACCTCATTAAGAGCTCTGTAATCAACGCACATCCTTCTAGTACCATCCTTCTTATCAACGAATATAACAGGGGCTCCCCATGGAGATGAACTAGGTCGGATATAACCCTTAGCTAAGAGTTCATTTATCTGTTTCTTTAATTCTGCTAAATCTTTAACATCCATTCTATATGCTCTTTTTGAAATAGGTGCAGTACCAGGTACAAGCTCAATAATGAACTCAAAGTCTCGGTCAGGCGGCATACCTGGTAAATCATCAGGAAAGACATCCGGAAATTCACGCACGACTTTGATATCCTCCAGTGACTTTCCTTTCAACTGATTGATTGTTGCTTCTTCTCGAATAACTGGACTCATCTGGAACTCCATTCGGTCTCCTTGTGGACTTGTGAATAATACTGACTTCTTGGCACACTGAATAACTCCATCATGAGCTCCCAACCAATCCATTCCAAGTATCACATCAATTCCCTCAGACTTCAAAACCACTAGGTTTGATGGAAATTCTATTCCCATGATATCAAGTCTAACTCGAGGGCACATATATTTAGCTTTCATTTCCCCATTTGGGGAGTTCACTAAAAGCATATTTTTCATGGGTTGCTTAGGTATGTTATGCTCAGACACAAATTGTTCAGTAATAAAAGAATGCGATGCTCCAGAATCAAATAATATTGTAGCAGGTGCTGAGTTAATGAAGAACATACCGATGACCACGTCATTGGCTTCCTGAGCGGCTTCAGCTGTCACATGGTTGACCCTGCCACGTGCATAGTTCTGTTGTCCCTTGTTGCCTTGCTGGGAAGAAGGTTGAGCGGATCTCTGGCCATCGCTCCTCTGAGCTTGGGGTGTCTGGGGGTTACGCTTGGGACAATTGTTAGCATAGTGACCCACATGACCACATTTGAAGCAACCATTAGGTGGTACTGGCGTGACTGGATTGTTGGTCCGCACTGGCGGGGTGCCATTGCCAGAACGATTCTGCTGCTGGTTAGGAGTACGAGGTGTCTGCTTAGAATACCTCTGAGCCTGTTGACCAGAACGTTGTGCCTGTTGTCCCTGTTGGTAATATCCACCATTACCTCCTGAGCGAGTCTGGAAACCTTGTGAAGAATTGTAGCGAGGACGAGTGTTGCTTGTCTGCCCTGACGACGACGACTGGAACTTCCTCTTCTGCTCACTCAACTCCTTGCGTGTATTCTCACAACCAATGGCCTTGTCTAACATTGTTTGGAAGTTGAGAAAGGTATGAGTCTGCAGCTGGTACTTGATAGGCCCAATCAAACCTTTCAGGAAACGACGTTGCCTCTTCGCATCGTCATTCACATCATCAGGTGCATAACGGGATAGTTGAGTGAATTTATCCCGATATTCACACACGCTCATGCTTCCTTGCACCAATGCACGGAACTCCTCCTGTTTTAGATCCACCACACCTGCTGGAATATGGTGTGTGCGGAAAGCATCCTGAAACTGCTGCCATGTGATGGTGTCAGGAGCGTTATGCGCATTAACGTACGCATCCCACCAATCAGCTGCTGGGCCTTCCAATCTTCCTGAAGCGTACAAGACCTTCTCACGATCAGTGCACTGAGCAATATTCAGCTTCTTTGCGACATTCTTGAGCCAATCATCAGCATCCAATGGGTCTGCAGAGTGAGAGTAAGTAGGAGGATGCTGGCTCAAAAATTGCCTGTGATGATCCCTGGGCGGCTGGACTGGTTCTGGTGGCGGTGGTGGTTGCTAGTTCTACTGTGCCTGCAAATTGGCCACTGTCTGAGTGAGCTGCTGGATGAGTTGCATCTGGGTTGCTAGGAACTGCTGCATTGCGGGATCCATTGCAGGTTGAGGCGGTGGTGGAGGGGGTGCTTGATTCTGCTGGTTCACCACGTGATCACGCCTCTGACTAGGAACGTCTCTACCTCCTCCGGTCCTGGTGTTAACCATCTGAGTGTTAGATAGATATGATTCAGAGAATGATACTCAGATAGATAAGAGTAAAGGAAAGACACTTTACTGCGAGAGTATAAGATAGCATTGAAGTTATGAAGGACAAAGTAGAGGAAAGTCAAATCTTCATCATCACCCAGATTCTGTCCTCCCTAAATATTCATCCATAACTGTAAATTCGTGTACCCAAAAGTTATACCAAAATTCCAGAACAATACTCATAAAACTATGAATCCAATCCAACTGGAATCACCTCAATCGGACCTCTGAAACTCCGGATACAAAATAATCAAGCTGTCTGTGTCAAGCTGGAAAAACAGATTCTATTCCTGAAAACTTTTGGTGTGTTTCCCTCGACACAGATTTCCAAAAATTATGGAAAAATCACAGAAAATCACTCATCAAATTCTGAAACTAACCCCACTGGTTTGAGGTCAAACGGATTTGTATAGCTCCCGAAATCATCAAAACAGTACTGCTGTCTCGGATATCGGCGCGAGCAGATTTCAGAATAAGGAACTTATATGCCGGATATCCTTGAGATGGATAAGAAACTAAGATCAAAGGATAAGAGGGGTCTAGAATTAAACTCAACTAATATTTTATTAATATTTTTCTTTAATTGTGGTCATCACTCCACAACCAAAGACACACAAACAAAGATTCCAACTCACACATTTATCCAAGCAACAAGCATTAAACAAACGATCGACCTCACAAAACCGTACTAACGACAAACTTACAAAAGAAACCTAAAGATAACCTATTCCCTAAACTGTGTGACGGAGAAAGGGGCTCCAAAGCGACACTTCTTCGGAGGTGGGGATCGAACATTGGCCATCCTCTCTTCAACATCCTCTTGACTTGGTTGCTGAAACAGCTGTTCTTCGAGTTCTACAATCCGCTCCTGGGCTTGGGCAAGTTCATTAATAACACCTTCCAAATCAGTATTCAATGCTGCAGTGACTCGGGCAAGAACATTGAGACGAGGATCTGCTGTTGGTCCTCCTCCCACTACAACAGTTTGCTCAGTTCCTGGACGGCGACGAGGCAAGTGACGGTACTCTGTGCGAGACAGCTCCTTCTGGTACTGGTGGCTGATAGATGTCACTGCCCTCCTGGCGGCGTCACTGACTGCAGCTTCATAGGAGGTATGTAGAAGGCTTGACTCATGAATAGACCAAGTCCTGAAGCGAGAGGCATTCTCCATTTGTGCCCTAACATGAACTTGAGTATGGTAATACTCCTGGTAGTTTGCAGCGGAACTGTATGTGGTTATGTAGAGTGGCCTGGTGTAGTTGCCCAATGCTTCCAGAACATCTTCAAGCAAGAGTGGGAAAGCACCAAGCTCTATTATTGAAGTGATCATCTCCACCTTGGGCTCTTCTTCATCATCCTTTTCATCATCATAGACTTTATCACCCTCATCCGCAGTGCCATCTGGATTCGCTTCAACATCCGCTGTGGGTGAAGCAGAATCAGGTATATCCTCATCATCAGAATAGCACACCCACACGGGATCTCTTTGCACATCATCATCCATCTGTGGTGAAGGAGGGGCTGGCTGCGCTGGTTCAGACTGGAAACTCTTGGCCATCTAAGAACAGAGAGAGAACCTTAGTAAAGATAATTGAAATAGAGGCGAAGGTGACCAAAGAAAAGAGAAGAAGAACAGAGAATTTTTTTTAACTAATAAAATAAGACTTCTAAAGAAACTGACTTGGCTTGCTAAACTAAATCCTTACTTCGACCATTCTAACTAGGCTAGCGTCCTACAGTCAGCACGGCTCTGGTACCACTCTGTCATACCCGGTTTTAGAGAGAAAACCGAGTACATCTCATATGTGTGCCAGGATCAAATTTCACACATATGATAGACCGTGAGTGAATAGCAGAAACAGTACTCAAACGAATATTTAATAAACAAAGTATTTATTACACTCACGAATAAGGCACAAAGGCCAAAATAAACTGGTTCACACGATAACTAGGACGATATCTCCAAAAGCACTCCACAGGCAACTGACTGGTGGAACACACGCCTAGAACTCATCAAGATCGCTGAGGTACTCCGCTCCATTATTACCTTCTGATCCAATATAAGCAAGGGTGAGTACACTTATGGTTGGTACTCAACAAGTGGGGGAAATATGCAAGCTATCAAGGAAAGGCTTGGTTTGCAGCGGTTAGCATTTTAGTTGGTCAAGTTTTATTGACAAGCAACTATTTACTAAGATATAAGTATATACCACCCCATATTAACAATAAATAAGCATAAGTAAATCATAAACATAACCAATAACATATGCATGCAATGATTTGATTTCATGTTTCGATAGATTAATCACGTGAGGGTCCAGGCCGTTCATGACCGCGAACACGGCTGTTATAACAGTTTTACACTCTGCAGAGGTTGTACACTTTCACCACAATTCGCGTAAAAGCTCCGAAGAACTTTGGACCCAACCATGCAGTGCGGGCCAGGCACGTACCACACTTCCGAGGTGTGACTGCATAGGGACGCTACGAGGCCTTTACAAAGATTCCCTAGTTAGAAACAATCCGCTAAGGTTTCCGGATCGGAAGCAGGCATAACCCTCCCTAACGGGTATAGTGTCTTAGCCAAGCCCACTTCCCGAGAGAATTGGGCTATACACCGTCAACCGCCACCCCCCATGCCCTTTCGGTAAGATCATTCCTAACCAAGGTTTCTAATTAATTAGCCAAGACCAGAGCGCTTGGTTTGACTCGAGTCGGCTCGGATCTGGACCGTTAGATCTTGATCGAACGGCTGGAAACGAACGAGCGACTCCGGCGACCTGAAGACGGCGGCGCACGGCGGAGCTCGGCCGGGAACTCGCCGGACTTGAGCAAACAAGGGCTAGGGAGCTCGGTTTTGGATGATTCAAGGCTCGGGAGAAAGCTTAGGATGTAGGGAGTCGGTTTTAGGGGATCTAAACGAAGATTGAACAACAACGAAAGCCCACGGCGAGCTACGGCGGCTCGGCAACGACGGCGACGCCACGAGACCACCAGAGAGCGAGAGAGAGAGGGATTAGAAACTCGGCGACTTCCTTACCTCAGCGCGAAACTTGACGACAAGCTCGGAGCGGCTAGAAGGCAACCCAAGCTCGGAATCGAAGCGGCGGCGAGAAGCTAGGGTTACGGCTATGGCGGCTAAAGCGACGCGAGAGCTCGGGCTTTGGTTTTGGGAAACCAAGGGGCTTAGACGGCGGCTTATAAAGCCCGGAGAGTCCTTGCGCAAGGGGAAGGCGACGCGAAGACGGGCGCGGCCGGAGCTCGGACTCGCCGTCGAGTCCTGCTCGGGCACGAGCTCGGGGACGAAGCTGACAGGGCAGGCCCACAAGTCAGCGAGAGCAAAGAGAGGGAGAGGAGAGAGCGGCTACGCGACGGGCTGGGCCGCGAACTGGGCCTGCGGAGAGGAGAAGAAAAAGAAAAAGGCCGAGAAAACTGGGCCGAAGCTGGGCTGGGCTAGGAAAAGAATGAGGGGAAAAGAAAGGTTTTGAAATTAAGTTTAAACTTTTGGCAAACCTTTTCAAATTCAAACAAACATTCAAAAATATATGCAAACAGCATGAATGCAACAAAGAATTTAGTGACTCTAATTTAAATGTTGTTTAAATATTTAAGAGCCAAAATTTAACTTTGAAATTTTAATATTTCCTAAAAACAACCTAGGACAATTAGTTGCCTAAGTAAATTTTAATGTGATGAAATTAGGGTGTTACAGCGAGCCAAACGAGCTCGAGCTCGCTAACGAGTCGAGCTGAGCTGGCCTACTAGCTCATTAGTATAATGAGTCGAGCCGAGCCAATATGTTAATGAGCCGAGCCATAACGAGCCGAGCTGGCTTGATATCCAGCCCTAATCAAAGCCACCTTCTAGTGGTGTTTGAGTAGTGGCAGACTTTATGCCCGTCACTACATTTTTTTACCTAGGGTTATGCTAAGGTACTCCCATTACCTCCTAGAAGGTAAAAGCTCAAATAAATCACATCCCTTGATTATTAGAATAAATGAAACAGCTAAATACTTAAAGGAAAAAAATAATGCCGGCCATATCTCCAGGCGTGACGGAAGGGCTGATTCCTTTCCTTTCAAATGCAGGAAGCGTAAAAAGCTTTCTTGCACGAAGTATGCATAGTATTTCAACTTTTCTTGCACGCTATGTCGGCACAAACCGTCCTGGAAAGCAGAGAAGGGTGAAAACAAACGGTTTAAGTTTGAAAGATTTCTGGTTTTCTATATCGAGGTTGAAAAGCGAACGAAGAAATAGTTAAAGGTTGTAAACCTCTAGCTCAGCTGGTAAGGTTCCTTGTGGTGGAACTAGCCCACCAGGGTTTGAGTCCTCGACTCGGCACTGGTGCTCGTATTTTCCTGGATTTATTGCAGAATTTAACCTGCGCTATTCTTTCAGTGATAGGCGACGTGCCCGTCGATAGCGAGGCACCTGTGGTGACTTCGTCAATTTAGAGGATTTGCCGGCCCAGTCTTTCGGAGGTGCTCATAGGGGTAGGGTTGCGTGCGTATATTTGTAGGGGCAAGTGTGCGTGCGTGTTTGTGAGCGTCTGCGTCTGTACTGTGTGATTCGAAAAAAGAAAAATTGTAAAAAGGGCTTTCTCCGAGTATTATTGATCTCAGTTTTAGGAAATGGTCCACATGCTCTTTGTATGAGGCCGGCGTATATGTGTCACGCGATGGACTCTTGTTCAAAACCAACCTCTCGCACGTTAGATGTATCTAGTGTCTAGTATGTACTTTTTTGCTGGGCCTGGTGAATTCCATTTCGGATCTGGATCGGCATGGCATGAGGCCGTGGGCTGAGGGGCAGCCCAATGGGAGGCACGACACGACCCGTTTAAGTTTAGTGAATATATTTTTTTATTTATATATTAACAAGTTAGTAGTAATAGCCTAGTGGTAATTGTGTTCTTTCAATTCCCTTATGTCCCAGGTTAAATTCCTCATCAACACAACTACATTTGCATCATTTAAGACTAAATTTCTTCAAAAATGGTTAAATGGGCTGACATACAAAACATGCTAGCATGCCTAACGGGCCGGTGTGACAAGATTTTTCCAACACGTGTCGTGTCATGGGCACGTGGACCGGTAAGAAATCAAACTACGCCATGCTGGCCCAGAATTTAAATGAGCTGTCCCTTTTTGGGCCCTAGTTGTGGCGGGCCGAGCCACCCATTTAGCCATCACTAGAGGGGATTCTTATCCATCTTTCGGTAGATCTTAGCTTCTCAATCTTTTAATGTTTGAGATTCGTGCAAAATACTTTGGCCCTTGAGTCCCGACACTCAACCCTAATCCACACCACCCGTGCTGCTCCCTGCTACAACCACCACCCACCTGCTCCCATGCGGCCAGTCGCCACCAGTGCATGCAGGAGCCGTCGCCCCGCCTATGGCTCCTGCTTCCTCCTTCCTCTCACTGCCAACCGTGCCTCCACGCCCTCCCGACGGCTCTAGCGATGCCACCCTCGCGTTGTTCGTCTCTAGAGCCGCTCGCGCCCGCCGTGCCGCCGTGCACCTCTGCGCCGCTACGCTACCACGTCCGCCACCTCCCGTGGTGTGGCAGTACCACCCAATTTAAACTGGCTCAAGTGCGCCATAACATCCAATTAAGGACATTGAACACACTCAGACAGTTTAAACTAGAGAATTATCGAGTGTCCCAAGGACTCCTCGATAAACCACATTATTTATCTTTGCCATACGACATGATCGTTTTCGGTAAGGAAAACACAACAAGCATCACCATTTTTACATTAACATAATAAGGTACGAGATATTACAAACCAAGTTAAATTAACATAATAAGGTATGAGATATTACAAACCAAGTTTTGAAGTAACTTTAAATGCATGTCAAGCCATGCTAAGAGCTTAAATACAAATCAGTCGAGGAAGTTCTATTATACAAACTCCGGCTAACCTCTAGAATCACCGGGACCACGATGATCTAGGCCTTCGGGACCTCCTTCGTGACCGCTTCAGGAGTTGCTTCTGAAAAACAACAAGGAGATCCCCTAAGTATGAAGGTACTCAAGAAGACTTACCCGCCTTACCAAAGAAAAGACTCTCAAGGAGTATGCAAAGCCTTTGAGTAGTTTGGCTGACTCAACTCTTTTGCTAAAAGCTTACTAATTCTTTGATCATTAACTTTCAAAGTTTTACACCCGATTAAGTTATTACTTAACCATCTAGGTTATAAAAGCTTTTCCATACAAGTGATATTAAGCTTCATCTAGCATATTGAATCACATGTCGCCTCATTCCACTTGTCTTACTACGGAGCTTAGCAGCTGATCAAGTGCACTCATAACCAAGAGTTGTGGCGATCCGGACCGTTTTACACCCTGCAGGGGATACCCAGTTCCCAGCTACGCACAGTTGATCCGGCTGTGCGCCGCAATCTTCTGGTGACCGGAAATATCCTTACTCGAACCCGGGAACGTACCCTCACGTGGGCCCCATGAAAGTGCATATGGCCCCCTAGTTGGTTTTGGTGATGATGACAATCACAATTTGGAGGTTTCATGTTTCCATTGAGTATTTGCAGGGCTTACACGAAGAAAAATCAAAAGAAATATAATACATGTCCCCTACGCAAACGATATGGTGAAAAGCTCAAATGGATAGCTAAATATAATTTTTTATCTTTGTCTTGAGTATAGGATCACCGTACTATCAAGAGGGACGTGTCTGTCAAGTCAAATGATGCCTAGAAGTAATTTTTGGATGATCACCTAACTTTGAGAGAGAGCATTTTGCTCACTAACAAGGGCGGCCGGAAATTCCGGTCTTGGGGTCGGAATTTCCGGGTTTTACAGAGAGTGACCGGAAATTGCATCGGATTTTCCTGTGGGGGCTGAATTTTTCAGCCTAAGTCCCCTGTGACCGGAATTTCCGGTCTCTGGCCGAATTTTCCGGATTTCACAGAGAGAGACCGGATTAAATTTAGGATTTTCCGGTGTGACTCTCCGTACTGAGATTGAAATAGGGTGGACCGGAAATTCCGGTCACCCCGACGGAATTTCCGGTCATCTGTCAAGCATAACGGCTAGTTTTTGAGTGACCTCTATAAATAGCCCCCATACCCCTTCATTTGATGCTGCTGGTTCTCCACTGAAAGAAAGACTTTGAGCTCGCCATTTTCACTCTCCCAACCTTCCTTGAGCCAATCTTTGAGAGGATTCAACTAGGGTTTGGATTGGGGAGAGATTTGAGTGAGAAAAGTGATTGGTTCATCTCTAGAAGCACTCAAGGCATCATTTGATTGGCAATCTCGTTTGTTACTCTTGGAGCTTGACTCCTAGACGGTTTGAGGTTGCTTGGGAGTGTCTCAATTCGTGTGAGCACCCCAAGAAGTTTGTATTACCCTCTCTAGTGTGAGATTTGTGAAGGAAAGTCAATCTAGACCTTTGTGGTCGATTGATCGAGGAAAAGAGTTGGAAGAGACTCTACCCTTTGTGGGTTCCTCAACGGAGACGTAGCTCCTTTGTGGAGTGAACTTCGGGAATAAATCTTGTGTCTCATTTCCTTTACGCATTTCATATTGCTTTTCATATCTTGTATTGACCCGATCTATTTGCTTGTGTTGTTCCGCTGCTTCTAATCATATACACTAGCATCTAGGTCATCATTGCAAGGTTTCTATTCAAGTAGAATCTTTATCTAGGCTTTGAATTTTGAATCTTGAGCAACTCCACCTTGCTGTCGGAAATTCCTGAGCTGACCGGAAATTCCGATTCCGGAATTTCCGGCCAGGCACCGGTATTTCCGGCCTGAACTGATTTTGTGAGTTGAGAATTGTTTCAGATTTCGATCGGAGCCTATTCACCCCCCCTCTAGGCATCCTAAAGACCTTTCACCCCACGTCTGGCGACCACCCCATGAGTTTACCGGCTACGTCCCCACCTTTCTTCGACCCAGCAAGCACGGGTAAGCAATATTTTCAATTTATGAACCAATCAACCTAATTGACTTTATTGGTACCATGCCCAGTAAGCAACCAGATAAAATCACTTGATCATCAGGTAAACCGCGTTAACTCCTTAATTCATTCATCAATGCGAGCAACACTATAGGATTAAGCTCCATCTTAATCCTCATATCCATTCCTGCTCACCTCTTTCTTTAGATGACACAACTTTGATTCAAGCATGACTTGGATTCATTATTAAAGCATTAGCTTAGCTAAGCATGACTAAGTGCTGACATCTCATCTAGATTCTTTTAAACAGGTGGCAAAGATGTCCTTATATCAAGGCTTGGTTCAATGCATCAAAGTAGGTTTCAAACATTTCCTATACGTAATGCAAATAAAAGCATAAAGGTTGGACACGTGAATATTTCATAAATAAGTAGGAATATATGCACCGGGGCTTGCCTGGGGTAACAAAATGTTAGTTCCTTTGCTTGATTTCTCGAACTCCACGTAACCATGATCACTTTCTCAATTGGTTGTCGTTGTTCTTCCGCGAGCTCGACGAACTCGACTTCTAGAGCTTCGTGTCTAAAGCGGAATGCAAGTCAGTGATAAATATGCGAAAAGTTTGAAAACATGACTCACAACTTTACTTTTCGATAAAGTTGCAAGCCAACACTAGCTACCCTCTTTTTAAAAAGGACTATCCGCATTTTTCTTTAATTAAACATGTCCTTAAATAATTTTTATTTGTTGTAAAAGAATTATTAATAACCTAAAAAGGATAAATAAATCAAAATAAACCTATTAATAATTAATTATTAATTTGTAATTAATAAATCATTATTCATAATTTTATACATTTTAGGAAAAGATTAAGTATTTATTTATTTACCTTAAAAGTAAAGGCAATAAATAAATACTTAACTTTTATTATTTTTCCTAGGGTTTAAGAATTTTAATGCATAAAAGAAATCAAAACAAACCTAATAAAATTGGTTTCACTATTTTTGGACCTTTCTATGAAATTCTATGAATTAAATGGTGGATCTCGGAATTTAAATCTAAAATCTAAAACCTAATAACCAGTTTTGCAGAAAACCCCCTCACCTTTCCCTTCTTCTCCCCCCGAGGTCCCTCTCTCTGTTTAAAACAAAGGAGGCGCTGACCAGGCCGGCCATCGGCATTGACCGACGATTTCCTCGCCGGCGGCGAGCTCCCCGGCGATGAGGCCTACCCCTACACGACCTCCATGACCTGGGGCACCTATTCCCCCACTTCTCCCTCGCGATTGCTGCATGTACAGAGGTTGGCAGCTGCACAGACGGCGACGTGTTGCAGCGGCTCATCGGCCGGCCAAACAACGGCAAACAGGGGTCAACCCTCTAGTCTGAGAGCATCATCGGACCTTGGGAAACCTCATGCGAGTGTTATCTCAAGCGGAGGTGGCCTAGCGTGACCTGACCACGTGCAGCCGTGGCCATGGCAAGCGGCGGCGGACGAAGATGAGGAAGATGGTGGCGCTGGGGCTCTGCTGTTGATGGATGTGGACAAGAATTGAAGTAGGAGGTATATGAGACCGAGAGGAAGGTTTATGCGGAAGGAATTGGACGGGGATGGTCGGACGGTGGCGAATTTTGCCGGCGACCATGAGGTGGTTAAAGCGACGACGAGGAAGAAGGAAAGGGACAAAAATGGAGGCCATGGGAAGGTATATATGGACGAGATACCGCCATAGGATCGGCCACCTCACGGCAGAGCTCGCCGGCGCTGTCTCTGCGTGGCGACGAGGCGTGGATTGGTTCAAACCGACCTGCCAAGGGCGGCAAGCAAGCAGGCAGCTTGCTGTCGATTGGCTCTGCTCTCTTTTTCCGTTCTACAGTTCTCTTCTTTCAGCTTAGACTGCATCCTCCAAAACTCTCAATTCCGCATTCAAACTTCTAAACCTCTTATAAACCAACTTCTAGCTGAATCCAAGCACTACAACTTTTACATTGGCACTTCATCAATTTGAGCAGAGATTGGACTTGAATTCGAGCCCTCAAGTTTCAGCTCCAAACTCCCTTTTAAAACTGAATCCGAATTTGGCTTCCTCAAATTACTCCCAATTTTTTGAATAAAACTTGACCTTGCTCGAAATACAAAAGTTCTTTGACTAGACTTAAATTTCATTTCTCCTTTTTGGAGTTCTTCCAATTTCTCAATGATTCGGCCCCAATTTGAGTCTGAACATTTCAGCCTTTTTAAACCAAACTCTAAATTCCATTTTCATGATTCGAATTTTACCATGATGTTTCTCCTGAATCCAAACCAGATCTTGGTCTGATCCAAACAACAAAGTTGTTCAGTATACTTGTCTAAACATTTTCCTTTTTACACCTTACTCAAATAACCATTGGTTTGCTCACAACTTGGCACCGAAAATGGCCGTCCAATATGCAAAAATCTGAAATTAACTTAGCTCCTAAATTGCTGTTTTAAGATGTTGAATAATAACACTTTTTCTTTTCTTTCATCCATTTAATTGAGCTATTTCCATACTCATTTTCATCCCAATTGTGTATCCACAATTCTCCATAGATCTCATTTGAATATTTGAATTTTCTTCTTCTAATTTCTTTTCGAATTTTGACAAATTTTGACTTTGGTCAAACTTTCCCTTTTTATAAAAATATGGGATGTTACACGTGGCCTCACCGGCTACCACTTCGCCCCCATGCTCCTACGCCCGAGCTGTCGCACCGCACGGCTACGGTGTTGTGCTCCCACGCTCGAGCCCCCGGCTGACGTCGTACCACGCCTTGCGCTGCCGTGCCGCCATGGGCCCTGCCTTGTGCATGGCGCTCCCCTAACCACTCCACTGCCGCCACCCATGGCCACTTTGCCACCCTTGGTCATGCCGCAAAGAAGCCTTCTCGTTAGAGAAGACGGTGCAAGGTGCCTTGGCGAAGAGGGTTGAGCATTTTGGTTGTATGGTTTCAACATTTTGGTGTGCCCTTTCAACAACTTAGTTGTTCAATTTCAACATGTTTATTTCAATAATTCAACGCCAAATGTTGAATATGTTTATAGGAATTGTTGAACGTGTTTACTATAAATGTTGAACATGTTTATAAAAAATGTTGTACATACTTACTAAAAATGTTGAACATTACATTTCATTAATCTCATTTCTCAGCTAATTTGGCCAATATGGGCTTTAAAATGGACTATCCATCTTCTACGAGATAGCCCGATAATAACTAGATGTATCTATAGTTTCCTATCGACGACGGTCGACGGCTGCTCTTCAAAAGAAAGGAAAAATGTATTTATTGGTAGTCCTCCCTCCTCCGTTTCGGAAAAAAAGAAACGAGAAGAGTGCAAGCTTCTCCCAAAACCCAGAACCCTATCCCTATCCCGCCGCCTCACTCTCACTCGACGAGCACCGACGTTCCTCCCCACTAGCCCTGGGCCATGGCCTCGACGGGCCGCCCCGACCCCAAGGGAGATAAGTCACCCCACGCCGGCGAGAAGAAGGCGACGGCAGCAGCGGCCGCATCGGGTCGCGGCGACGGCAAGAAGGCTCCGGCAGGAATGACGCGGCTGCCGAAGCAGGAAGTGAACCCGATCCTTTCCCTGGATCCATGCAGCATCGAGCCGCACACCGTGGAGGCGCTGCGTGGGCTCGTACAGGGGTTCCGGCCCAACGCGTCGGAGGCGCCACTGCGCGCGTTGGCCAAGGTGCAAAGCGAGCAGACCAGGAAGAAGTACGCCATCTTCAAGAACTGGGTCCGCGGGGAGTTCGACGCCAAGAGCTACATCGAGATGCCCGATGAGTTCATCAGAGACAGGGAGGAGGCCCGGAAGCAGCAGGTGCTGGGGCTGCTAGGGCATGTCGACCTGTGTTTGCCAGACAAATACTTCATTGATGTCAGGAATGACGACGGCGAGGAGAAGTTTGTTTTTTCGTTCACGGGTACAGTCAGCAGCTGGCTTAATATATGTTTACAGCCCACCTCTATAGTGGTTACACCTTCACAATAAATACATGGCTCACATGTCCCTCCCACATATTTTCTTAGTTTTTGTGTCTAAGCAGACTGTAAACTTATATCCCACCTCCCCTCTCTCTCCTCTCTTCTCTCCCCCACATTAACATTTAGCCTTCTTGCAACCCACCATAATACTTTCTCTAAGGAGATGGAATTGGGCGAGGACGAGGAGGAGGATAGCGACGAGGACGATGACGAGGAGAGTTACGAGGATGACGACGACTAACTGATGAAGAGTTCTCATGGTCTGCACCTGTGCAATCTATCTGTTGTTCTATGTTATTGATACGTGCTATGCTTTGCTGCTTGCAGCAGGGGTAAATGACCTGACCAGATGTGTTTAGATAACTTTATCAATCGATCCGACTGTTACCTATGTTAGTCAGTGTATGGTGTTCTGAACTTCTGATATTGGCCGTCAATGTTGTTACTGATGCAATGATGTTTCCCCATGGCATCTATTATATGCCTCCTTGTCTGCTTTACAATGTTTGTTTTCCAGCAGTCTGCTATTGCAACGTGAATGTTTTTATTTAATTGTGGGTGGGAGTTTTGGACTGCATTATCATGTTCATGGGGATGGGATTCTTTTGTTCATTCTCATGTCTGAAGCACATCATGCCATGTGTGCCCCGAATTTTTAGGCTGTTTTTAACTTTTCATCATTTCATTTCTCGTCATGCTCCATCTTTTACTAGTTTATTATCCTTGTTGCAGCTAAGCTGGCTTTTTCTTCGAGAATACGCAGGAGAGCTACGTATCATTATATTAAGAAGAAATATAACAATAATGAAGGTTACACGCGGGCCTATAGCCGGGCACACGCACACGGCATCTGGCTTCGTCGTACCGTTGCCCATGCCCATCTTTGTGTTTCAACCAGTGAGACTTCCTTTAAGCCTTTAAGGTGCTTACTGCCTTGCATAAATATGGGTTTAATCTTGGCTATCAAAAGAGTGTGATGTTTGATCTGATTCCGAATTTACGCTAGCTTTTGATGTAAATAGTCGAATGGCTGTGACATTTTTATTTATGTGGTGGCTGTTTGATTATATGCTCGAGATCGAAGTGAACCAGCTGCTGTAGTCTGCTGTAGGCTCTTTTCTGTTTACTAATGGAGCATGACTGCATGATGCTGTGGGCATATACTTCTTTTTTTCCTGAAATAGGTGGCATATGTTTCAGGGGGTAGATAATATGCAGACAAACATGTTCATGATATCTGATAAGTTAAAATAATTTGGGGACTTAAATTAGATCTTGCACATGTGAATACAATACATGTCTGATGATAAAAATTAATGGAACCGAACTTGAGACCAAGGAGTGAAATTTTAACTGCAGATGCTATGATGATTTGCACTGAATTATTACTGCAAAGACATGAATTAAGCAAGAGAAAGGGCCAATATGAGCTGCTCTTGTGGCAGTTAGCAAGAATCGTGATCGTGAAGCCATGCAAGAATTTTTTTTCTTCTGCTACATAAGAACATATAGATTGATGCCAGTTTGTGCAGAGTAGATCATACTTTCACTTGTTCACTAGAATAGTAGGCTTCAGAGCTTGTGATTGTTTACCTTCGTTCTCTTGTCAGTGTGCTTGCTTTACGTACCTTGTTTCACTTGAGACTTGAGTTATAGGTTTGACTTGATCAGTCTAAGGATTAAGTTGCTAGTGTGGCAGGCTTGTGTTGGTTATCCACGTTTATCCTATACTTAGAGCACTTTAATTTGTCCACGTTTAGAACACAATTTTTTTAACTGGTGATCTACTATCTGAAGTAGGAAATCTAAAAAATCTTGGATTACTTGATTTTTCTGGTAATAGGATTTTTGGAGAGATCCCATCCTCCCTTGGGGAATGCCAAAGCTTGCAATATCTCAATACATCTGGAAACATCCTTCAAGACAAAAATTCCAACACTCCTAGAGCAACTATCAGGCCGGGAAGGGAGAAGCTGTTTTTTTACCACCTCTGCGAGCTCAACGCGAAAGAATAACAGAGTTGGGCCTGGCCCCAACTAGAGCAGGCTTGGGCTTCTTGGGCCAGGCTCTAGTTGGGCTGTAATAAAGTTGTAGGGAGTGATGGGGCAATTGGCCTCTTCTTCTCATGCTAAAAAAAAATGACCTCTTCTTCTGAATTGTTTTTCTTTTGAATTGTCCATTTCATCCTCCTTTGGCGGCTTCTTGTCGCGCGGGAAGCAGCCAGAATAGGCAGCGGTGAACATACGAATAGATCCTACGAACTTGATTGATAGGCTAGTATATATAGATATGTCGCTTTAGTAGGCACGTACATACACCGTCTCCAACCGTATATGCGGCAGCAATAACTTATCTTGAGATATACATATACACACAGGTGCTTAATTCGTCCGTGAAAACTTAAATCTACCTGAACCTGATTTCGAACCTCAAAAATCATAAAGCCAACATGATTGGAAGTTTTCGGATCTCAAAAATCAAGAAGTGCCGAACTGATGACATTGTAGTTTCGTGTTGACAAATAAAGCTCCCGTTTCCACTCATTCAATAAAAGTTATCATTCACTACAAACAGTAGTTCCAGTTCCTTTATAAAACTGCATTTCAATGGTAAAATGTAACCATGGTTTTTCAATGGTTGACCTGAAACCAACCCTAAAACGTTTCTTCATCTTTGACTTAGAAACTGTGACTGAGGGAGTAGTAAATACATTTTTTTTTTGAAAGAATCACAAATGTTCTAACACAATAAATCTATTATATACCTTTGTTCTCACTCAGCAATCCAAAATTTTTTTGGAGCGGAGCAGCTAGGCCTGCATGGATAGAATTGCCTCAGCGTTGCGGCGGACAAAAACTGAAGCAAAATAGAACCTGCCTGCGACAACCTCCGCGTTCGTTGTCAGCTACTCAGCTGCATGCAAAGACTAGTCGTAGAGTGGTAGTCGCATCAACCTGCATGCCGAGGAATCTCAACATGCATTCCCGAATGACCGACTGGATGACGACGACGGGGCAGCACGCAATGGCGTCGGCATCGTCGGCGGCGGACGCGGTGCTTGTCCGGACGGCGCGCCGGTGCGGCGGGTGCGACGCGCGGGAGGACGCCGCCGTCGAAGCCCTCCTGCAGTGGCAGAAGGTGGGGGACCTCCTCATCGCGGCGTCGCTGCTCTCCATCCCGCTCGAGCTCCTCTACTTCTCCACCGTCGCCGCGCTGGCGCCGCTCCGGCGAGCGCTCCTCCAGCTGGGCACCTTCGTCGTCATGTGCGGCGTCACCCACCTCCTCAACGCGCTCGCCTACGACCGCCCGGGGAACCGCCGCGTCCTCCTCCTCCTCACCTCCGCCAAGGCCCTCGGCGCCCTCGCCACCACCGCCGCCGCCGTCTCCCTCCCCATCTTCTTCCCGCGGCTGCTGCGGATCAAGGCGCGCGAGTCCTTGCTCCGCGCCAAGGCCAGGCAGCTCGACCGCGACCTCGCCGCCGTCCGCCGCCGCGACGACGCCGTCTCCCGCGTCGCACGCGCCGTCACCCGCCACGTCCGCGACTCCGCCGTCGATGCCCGCGCCGTCCTCGACAACACCTTGCGCCAGCTCGCCGCCGCACTCGATGTCCACAACTGCGCCGTCTGGACACCCGTCGTTGCCGCGCCGGCGAGCGGCGGCGGCGGGATGCTCCAGCTGACCCACCAGCTGCTGCCGTCTGACGATGCCGACAAGGTGCTCGACGGAAGGTCCGGCACGCGTGCCATCTCCGTTCGTCATCCTGACGTGGACGTCGTGATGGCCAGCAAGGACGCCAGGGTGCTCAAGCCAGGCTCCGTGCTTGAGGCGGTGAGCGGCGGCGGCGGCGGCATGCCGCCGGCAGGATCTCCGACCACCGCCGCCATACGGATCAGAGATTTCCACGGAGGAGCCGCCGGAAACTCATCATCAGAGCCGACGAGTTATGCAATCCTAGTCCTGGTTCGTCGAGCCAATGATGAACACAGGTCACCACCTGCACGGTGGAGCAGACATGATCTGGAGATCGTTGAGGCCGTCGCCGAGCACGTTGCCGTCGCGCTCGCCCACGCGGCGGCGCTGGAGGAATCCGAGCTGCTCCGGCGGATGCTGTCGGAGCAGCGCGCGGCGCTGGTCCACGCCAAGGGCGAGCTCGACGCCGCGACGGCGGCGAGGAACGCCGCCCGCGGCGCGATGCGCGACGCCGTGGCGAGGCCAGCGCACGCCGTCGTTGGCCTCGTCTCCGTCATGCAGCAGCCGGCGCCGGCGGAGGCCGACGCGCCGGGGCTCTGCCTCGAGTTGAGGCTCGCCGTCGACGCCATCGCTCGGACAAGCGCTCTGCTGGTATCTTCCAATCTGGCAGACAGCGTCATGGAGACCTTGTCGACGATGGACGCTGGCGGGGACCAGCCGCCGCCGCCTGGTCCGGCCATGGCGGCGAGGAGGCCGTTCGAGCTCAGATCGCTGGTCAGGGACGCGGCCAGCGTCGGCGGGTGTTTAGCTGGCTGCCATGGCCTCGGCTTCTCGCACTGGCTTGAGGCGAACTCTCTGCCGGAATGGGTGGTCGGCGACGACAAGAGGGTGTTCCATCTTCTGCTGCACATGGTGGGCGTTGTGCTTAGCCGAGGCCACCGCCATGTCGCCGGTGGTGTGCTATCGTTTTCGGCTAGCAGCTGCAATAGCATCGCCGGAGATGATCAGGATCGGATACTAGTAGGAGAGCGAGCCAAAATCTCTGGTGGCAACCATGTATTTGTCAAGTTCCAAGTTGGGATCACAAGAACTGGGGGGAGTGATCCTGCTGGGAGCTTATTACCTTCATCCTGCCTGCCATCATCATCTGGCTACACCCCTGATTTCGGAGGCCCCGACATGTGGTTAAGCACAGCTGTCTGCAAAAGGATTGCGAAGGTATTTATATATGCGATTTTATTTCACTACACATTAATATTTTTCAAAATCATATATAACCACGTCTATAGTTGTAGAACACTAAAATCACTAATCACGATTAGTTATTGATCAGACTGATTAGTTGAAGGTAGTCGAGTATGGACATAATTCTAGTATGTGTAAGAGCATCTCCAACAATGGCACTCAAATCAGACCCTCTATTTCTAGAGTATCTACTTTTTGAGGGCTGATTATTTGAGCTCCACTTTAGCAATAGCCTATAAATCGAGCTTTTCCCCATTTGTTAGAGACAGAGATCCCCCAATATATAGAGTCTATGAATAGAGGGTGGAGGAATGGATTTAGAAACCTCTTTAAAATAGGGCTAAGTAGAGCCCTCCAAATCTAAGATAGGGGCTTTAGAGTCTATTGAAGTTGCTCTAAATGCTCAAGAGAGTGTAATATATAGTCAGGGCGTCAACATCTATTTTATTTAACAGTTTGGTAGAAAAACATGAAAGCTTTCCGTAATTATACACATTAAAACATGCAGCTATGCAAATTTTCACAATCACAAATATATACCTAGCTTATAAGTACATGGCTGTTGACAATTAATGCATTGCGTTATGGTTATTCTTTTTTTAGAAAACTTGCGTTATTTTTTCTTTTTTGAGGGAAAGAAAACTTGCGTTATGGTTATTCAAGTCAACATGTTCGGAGCATTTTAGGTTCAGCACGGCCCATAGGTCTGCTAGCCCGAGCTGACTGGGCTTTGGCCGGCCCTTCCAATGAAACGAGATTAAAAGAAAATTCGAGCCCAGCCTGACAATTCAATTTAATTATCTTTCAAATGAAAAATATGAGAAAACTAAGCTTGGCGTAAAAAAAAATCATCCTTCGACTAGGCACGAATTATAGGCCCAAACTTAGCTGGGCTTTTTTCTCCCTTCTCCGAGCCCCCTGGCACTCTAAATGCTTAGGTCAAAATTCATATGCATTATCCATCCAACAATCAACAATTCAAGTTCCTAAAAAAACAATTCAAAGTTGATTCGATGGCTCATTATGTCATTTATTGATGTTAAAAACACACTACAGAGGCATAGATCATAATAATGGTTTCTGCCGTCAGGATTAGTAGCGCTAAAGATTTCTATTAAGCTAATATATTGTGTTAAGTAGTGCTAAATCATCCCAATAAATCTTAGGTTAGTTCGAACTCAATACATCATTAATTAAACAGTTTCTATACTTCAATATCACATAGAGGGCTACACATAAAAACTAGGTTACAAATGGATATTTTTATTCAGAATACATTTTTTTAGGGAATTATTCAGAATAGCTTATAGAAGTAGTATTTCTTTTTTTCTTCCTACCATCTTTCTCCCTTTCCATAGTTTCTTGCATTATAATCCAGATCACTCTCACATCCTTAATTCTTTTGTCACATCATCAAATCATTTATATGGCAAGTTATTTATTAATGCTATAGAATGTTGGAATTAGGGGCAATGGTTTATTTTTAATCCGAATTAAAGTATAAATCATGACATAGAGAGTTGCATAAACATATGCATAATTTATTGTGCTTATTCCAAAAGACATATAGGACATGAGAAAATAACATAGGAGGTACATAAGAAAGTACCCAGAGGCGGGGCCAGTTCCGAGGGAACCGGATGCGCTGTTACTTGACATCGCTAGCCAAGCCTGTTCGATGTAGTCGATCAAGGGTCGATGCAGTGCAGATGATCGCAGTGCCGATGCGCCTCCAGGAAGTAGATGAACGCAGCGAGCAGTCGCGCCTATGCGCTCCCCAAAAATTTGATCGCTCCTCTACTTCTCAGGTGCAGAGTCTCGATGAGGACGTAGCTTCGGAGGCCTGTTCTTCCGGTGAATTCCGTGCGCACAGAACGTCGGAACGGACAAGAACAAATGCACAACGCAACAATGGAACCTTCGTGTGTTGTCTATGAAAGACAATGGAGGGGGGCTCCCTTATAGGTACCATGTGTGACCTTAGGTTGCAATGGTTAATGCCATGAAAGAGCATTACGAGAAACCTTCGGTTACCCAACTCAATGACATCAAAGACCACCATAAGAGAGGCATTTAGCTGTCATGTTAATACCATGAAAAGCCATCAAAGATGGACCTTTGGCTGCCCATGTCAATGCCATAAAAATATCATCAAAGATGGTCCTTTGGCTGCCCAACTCAATGTATGTTACTATATTTAGATGACAACAATTCAATGTCCACTAACCACCATCCTTTACTAGTCACTAACCACGTGTTAGTTACTAGTAATCAAGCCATGATCAAAATGGCAAAAGCCTTCTCAACTTTCATGTGTCATGTGCCTTGAGATTTTTTGATTATTTCTAATAGGCCATTGGCCCAATTAATCTAACATAGAAATCATCCTAGTCGGTCAGTTGGGATTTCCTTAAAAATTTGATATTTCTGCTAATACTAATTGATACGTGCTGCCTCCGTTGGTTTATATATATGATGCCGGCTAGCTCAAAATTGAACTTATCAACGCAGAGGGAGTATTACGCTTTAATTCTACCTGTAAATTCTTCAGATGATGAATGGTAACATGTGGTGTGCATCGGAGTCCAAGGGAGAAACAACCATGACGCTCCTCTTACGCTTGCAGCAGCCACTCAACCCACACGCACCCGGTTCATCAGGCACGTACAGGATCGTTCCCTCCCCAAGAACACTCGCTCAGCACCACCACTTCAACGGCCTAAGGATCATCCTCGCCGACACCGACGCCACGAGCATGGAGGTCACCCGGAAGCTCCTCGAGCGGCTCGGCTGCGAGGTGGTTCCGGCGCCATCGCCGGCCGACTGCCTGAGCTTGCTGCAGGGGAGTGCTGGCGAGCCGCCGTTCCAGCTGGTGGTTCTTGACCTCGACGGCGGCGGGCACGGCGGCGCCGCCGCCATGGATGGGCTCGAGGTGGCCGTCAGGATCAGGGAGCTCAGCGACGCATGCTGGCTGCTGGTTCTTGTCGCGGTGGCCACGAGCGACGGCGTGTATGATCGTGTCCGTGACATGTGCCGGCGGGCCGGGGTGAATGGGCTTATCCAGAAACCCGTCACGCTCACGGCGCTGGGAGCTCAGCTTCAGAGAATCCTTGAGAACAACTGAACGATCTGATCCAACGAAGATGACGCGTTGGGTTCCATTGCATGCTTATTAGCTCGCCCCCGCTTTTCCTGAAAAATAAAGAGCATGTAATTGCAACATCTGGATTTCTATTATCGACGTGTCTAAGATATGATGGGTCTACCAGTGTCCAGTGTATACTGTTTTTTAGGCACATCTGCACTATTAATTATTCACTCCGTTTAAAATTATAAGTCGTTTGGTTTTTTTACTCTAAGTTTAACCTCTCGTCTTATTCAAAACAATGTGTGCAAACATAGTAAAATTTAATTCATTCCTGAAAAACGTTATTAATAAAGCAAGTCATAATTTTTTTATATATTCTAATTTTTTTTAAATAAGATGAGTGGTCAAGTTACGGTCAAAAGGTCGAACGACTTACCATTTGAAATGCGAAGAGAGTAATCCCGTATAATTCATCCTCGTGCTTTTTACACTCTGCTCTAATAGAGATTTGTGGAGTGTTTTGGTTTGAAAAAAACATTAATTCTTCCTCCATCACTAATTCAGCTGATAAATTTTTGTGGGACGACCCCATCCCTCATATTTATATTAGTTATAGATTTGTGAGGAATAAGGTGGCAATGGACCAACCCATTCCATTCCCTCAAAAAAATAAAAAAAGTGAAAATTTATAAGATGATGGATATAAAAATAAAAAGTATAGTTTAAGAGGTTATCCAAACTTTGGCTATACGGGAGTAATTTGGACTTTCTCCTAAAAGGAAAATATATAAAAAAAAAGATTGAGCTTCCCTTGCTGACTTCAGTAAAAAAAAAAGAACTCTACTAAAAACAAAAAGATTAGAAAAGATAAAACGAATAGATCGGCAAAAAAGTTGGTTTTAATAAATACATTATTTCCGTAGCCGCCACCCTCCTCTTATCCTAATAATTTGAATCACAACCATAGGAAAACTTAACAAGTTGAATGTTTTGTTTCTTTTGAACCAGATACTCATGTCCCCATCATTGAAGAAGGTGTCAACGACCATACTTCAGATGTGATCCGTGAGTCACTGCGAAGGAAAACATTATAAGAAATATCATGAGGGCTTTATCAGATCCTGAGTATAACTGTTACACACTGTAGTAAGCGCAGGAAAATATCCTTTTCAAATGAAAAAGATTTATCAAAATGCAACCATTAGTGCAAAGGTGTTTTGGCTATTCAGTTGCATCCTAATCTCATTGTGAAAGCAGTTTCCAAATTCATTCAGCATCTTGAAAATTTTACGGACTAAGAAAAAACGATTTAGAGCTTATATAGTTTTCCCTTTCTTTTACTTCTGCGGGTACAGTTTCCTTTTTATTTTTTTCACATGCATATGCATATGCAGTAGGCAAAAGTTTAGCCCAAAAATGTTTTGAAGAGCAAGCACTTACTGCTAAAGAGTGAAACATTGGTCTCATTGTACTCTGTTCTCTAGTTTTTTAGAAATTGAACTTCCTATTTAATTCTTTTTAGGGGATTTGTACAAAAATATTAGGACATTTGAATAAATTATTTGGAATTTGGATTCTAGTCCTAATATTCAAACAAATAAATTGTCAAGTCAGCGTTCACACGATTGTGTACTTGAATAGCTTCTAGTCCAGGTTCCAACATGGTCAGAGGAGTTTTAGGATGTTTGAAAAAAAAAAATGAGAACTATCGATTCTTAAAGTTCAAGCTCTAGTGGTGGTTAAGTTGGTGATACGGGGTGTTACCAAAAGGTAATTAAATATACTTTTTATTAAAACAAATACTTAGTTAAATATTCAACCAGAACAGCTATCATGTCTGATCTAAGGATATGTGGTCGCGCACAACTGAGGAGTGCAGACTGCCGACTGCGGAGGACCATAATGGAAGCCTCTTTGACATCGTTAAGTTGGTAGAAGTTATATCAGACGTCCAATGACCATCTGATGGTTCAGCATTTGGGTGGATATATGTCGCTATGCGCATAAAAGTCACTCTCTTTAGTCAAAATTCTTGTCGTGCTTTCGGATCCCCCCCCCACCACACACACACACCCAGTTCACACTCTTTTGTCAACTCCTGCTTTCGGTTTTTTTTTTCCCTCAAATTGCCAGGGGACCAGAAAGATAAGTCAATGGCTGCTTTGTTAGTGTAAATATCTACTTGGATAGACACACTGTATATTGCAAAATGAAGCTTGCCTATTGGTCAGATGAAACTTCTTGATGGTTCACACAATAATTGAACCTACATCAGCCTCTCTATTTATAAATCAGAAGAACGCCGCATCATTTCTTCCAAGCCTGAATACGATAACGCAACAGCCTCAGTCAGTCTGCTCCTAAGCCTAGCTGCATTACACCATATCAGAAATCAAGGTGACCAGACAGCTTACATAGAAGCAACAATGAGATCCATGGAGTCACCATTATTGTTGGTGACCTTCCTTCTCATTGCATGCTGTCCCGTTCGGGCCATGCCAGTGCTCCCATCCCTGCCTAATAGCCACAAAGCTTCCACAAGCAGAGCAACAGACATTGACGCACTTTTGTCTTTCAGGTCACGCATAAGGAGTGATCCATCAAGACCTCTGGCGTCCTGGGGCAACAAGTCTGTTTGATGCATGCCAATGGCGTGGCGTGACATGTGGCCTAAGAGGTCTGCGCCATGGCCGGGTCACGGCACTGGACCTCCCTGGGCTCAACCTTCTTGGCGTGATCACACATGAACTCAGCAACCTCACCTGCTTGAGACGGCTCCATCTGCCACAAAACCGCCTGTCTGGTTCCCTTCCACCGGAGCTTAGTAACCTTATTGACCTCCACAATCTAGACGTCAGTGACAACTCTATTGGAGGGCAGATTCCGCCATCACTCACAAATTGCAAGTTCCTTCAGACGACGGAGCTCCACAGCAACAGGTTGCAACTGGAGATACCACACCAGTTGGGATCACTGAGAAATCTCAAGGTACTAAATCTTGGCCATAACAGTCTCACAAGAAGCATCCCCTTGGAGATTGGCAACCTCGGGAATATTAAACTTCTTGATGTTTCATATAATAACCTCACAGGAGAAATCCCATCGGAGATCGGTAAACTCTATGGTGTCATCAGGGTTAATCTAAGATCAAATCAGTTGATGGGCTCCATTCCTAGCACATTTGGAAACCTCTCAGCACTGACTTATCTAAACATCCGTTCAAACAAACTAACAGGAGGCCTCCCACCATTGCAAGGCCTTTCATCTATCAGTTTCCTTGGACTGGGAGAAAACAACCTCACAGGAATAATCCCTTCTTGGTTGGGAAACCTCTCCTCATTAACATTAATAGATTTTCAGAAAAATGATTTGGTTGGGAACATCCCAGAATCAAAACCTCAAGTTGCTCCAAGGGCTTTCTCTCTCGTTCAACGAACTTGTAGGATCCCTAACGAATTCCCTGGCAAACCTCGACGCCCTCATTGAAGTTCATATAGACAACAATAAATTAGAAGGTTCCATAGACCCTTCAGTATTCAATATCTCCTCCCTCCACTACCGGAAAACGGCTATTTGCCGTGCGTGGAAATCTTCGTCGTGAGCCAAAGTCGGGCTCACGGCAAAGGATTGTTTGCCGTGAGCTAAACGAGTGCAGCTCACGGCAAACACGCAGCTCTCGTCAAAGGCAACATTTGCTGATAGCTAAAAAAGACAGGCACTCGTCAAAAATACAACGCATGGCAAAACCTCCCTTTGCCGTGAGCTCAAATACAGCGGCTCTCGGCAAAAGATGACCCACTTGTCATAAAAGGCCACGTCACACGAACGTTTACTTCCCGTGAAACGGCTCCTAACGGCCGTTAGCTTGTTTGCCGAGAGCCAGGAAGCGGCTCACAGCAAAGAGGGATTTTTAGACTTTGTTTGTTATTTTTAAAAATTTGTGAAAGTAATGTTTGCCGTGAGCTTTATTTAGACTTTGTTTGTTATTTTTAAAAATTTGTGAAAGTAATGTTTGCCGTGAGCTTTATAAAACCTCACAGCAAACATTACTTTCATAAATTTTTAAAAATAGCATACAAAGTCTAAAAATCATAAAATTTGTTGACGTCTAATAATATGAGACACATAAGTGATAGAGAAAGGTTTGATATGGTTTCGCACCAGTTTGTCTCGTACGATGCACAAAATTGAACATCTCCATAGAAATTTCATAAACATGAGAAGGGATGACTAGTTTCTGAAGTCAAAGTGAAGATTGACTTTGAGTTTGAGTTTGAAAACATTGTGTATATGCCATAGGCACTATAATATGGTCCCTCTTAAATGTTAGTAATTTTTTAGATATGCTTGATATTTATTTGTATTTAAAATATACATGAAACAATGGAAAGTTGTTAAAGCATGCAGGAAATAATGAAATAATATGCAAACAAATATGACTAAAGTTATTTAAATGAAAGTCCACGAAATAATTTGATCATTATAGTGACTTTATAAGAAAGAAAAAATATGAAAACATGTGAAACTAAAATAAAAAGTAATTGGGTATCTTGTTTGCCGTGAGCTAGATGGAGGCTCACGGCAAACATGACCTTTGCCGTGAGCTGGGGCTAGGCTCACGGCAAAGAGGCCTATTTGACATGAGCCACGGGTCTGGCTCACGGCAAAGAGACCGTTAGGGTAAACTTTGAGACAAGAAAAAAATAGAAAACATAAATTTTTGGGGGAGAAAAAAATAGAAAAAATAAAATATAAATTGGTCACGTGGGCAGGCTTTGCCGTGAGCCAGATCTGCCCCACGGCAAAGGCCTGTTTGCCGTGAGCCATCCGATCTGGCTCACGGCAAAGGCTTGTTTGCCGTGCGCCAGATCTAGCCCACGGCAAAGCCCCCTCTAAATATATACCCGTTTCCTTTCTTTTCTCCCATCCCATCCTCCACACTTCCTCCTTCCATCCGCTCGTCACCGCAGCCGCCGCCAGCCGCTCCTCGACGCGTCAGCCGCCGCCGCCAGCGTGGGAGCCGCGCTCGCGCCGGCTAGGCCAGCCGCACAGGCCGCGCCAGCCGCACTGGCCAGGCCAGGCCGCGCCGCGCAGGCCGCGCCAGCCGCGCTCGCGCCAGGCCAGGCCGCGTGAGGCCGCGCCAGGCCGGGCCGTGCGCGCCAGGCCGACGC